>JAYESA010000005.1:171266269-171318769 GCA_036927795.1 Iris macrosiphon | reverse complement strand
CGGTATCGGGACTGACTTGGGAGGCTTTCAAGAAGCTTTTCAAGGAAAAGTTCTTTCTTGATGTGGCTCTCAGTGCCTTGGAGAGCCAGTTTGAGGCACTCGTCCAGTGGAGCATGCTGGTGGACGAGTATGCAGCAGAGTTCTGCCGTCTAGGCAGATTTATAGAGGGTTTGAGCGAGGCAGCGAAGGCGCGGAAGTTTCGCAAGGGTTTGGTCATGGCGGTCAAGTCCTTGACTAGGAGTGACCGCGAGGCGACCTTCGAGCAGATTGTGAGTGATGCTCAGAGGGTTGAGGATGACTTGGAGATGAAGACCAAGAGGAGTAGAGATACTTCCGGAGCGAGCAGCAGTGCGGGCCCAGCCAAGAAGCCGTTCCAGCAGACTCAACAGCACCAGGGTCTGGGTCGTACACCTTTCCGGTAGGCGCCCCAACAGCAGAGGCAGGGACAGCAGCAGGGTCTGAGGCAGCCCATCACTTGCCCTTTCTATAGGAAGCCGGAGCACGGATGGGATATTTACAGGAAGAGGCTGGGCAGATATTTGTTATGTGGTGCAGTAGATCACCAGCTGAGGGATTGCCCTTCAGCACTTGCTCGTACAGATCAGGGCGGAGGAGCCGCTCAGATGGGACCAGCTAGAGCACCTGCAGTATAGCAGAGAGGACAGCCTTTGCAGACTCAGCAGCAGAGGTTTGCCCAGCACCAGCAACAACACCGAGAAGGACAGCAAGGGCGAGCTTTTACCCTGACTGTAGACGAGGCCGAGCCCTTTGGTGATGTGATCTCAGGTTCTGTTCTTCTTGATTCCATTCCAGCACTTACTTTATTTGATTTCGGTGCTTCTCATAGCTTTGTGTCTGTATCTTTTGCTATTAGACACCATCTTGTTGTTGAACCTTTAGCTAGACTTTGCAAGACCACGATCGGGAGTGGCATCATCCTAGTCAGTGATGTCTGCAGAGACCGAAGAGTTACCTTGGGAGGCCGGGAGTTGAGTGTGTGCCTACTCGTAATGCCACTTTCGAGCTACGATATTATACTCGGGATGGATTGGTTTAGTATGCACCATGCTAGTATAGATTATTGTGGAGGCAGAGTGTTGTTTAGTCCGCCGGGTGAGCCAGAGTTTGAGTTTACCAGAGGAGCAGCAGAGCAGAGCGAGGGAGTCTTCTACGGAGCCCTGGTGGTAGAGCAGAGGTTGCCACATCCACTAATAACGGAGTTCATGGATGTCTTTCCGAAGGAGTTGCCAAGGTTACCTCCGAACAGAGATGTGGAGTTCTCTATAGACTTGGTGCCAGGCGCGAAGCCAATATCCCAGCACGCCTATAGAGTCAGCAACAGTGAGCTGGTAGAGTTGAAGAAGCAGGTGGATGAGCTTCAGGACAAGGGATTTATCAGATCTAGTTCTTCTTCGTGGGGTGCTCCGGTACTTTTTGTGCCGAAGAAGGATGGGTAGATACAAATGTGTATCGACTACAGGGCTCTGAACAACCTCACAATCAAGAAAAAGTATCCGTTGTCGCGTATTGATGATCTTTTTGACCAGTTGAGCAGAGCGAGGGTATTTTTTAGGATTGATCTGAGGACAGGCTACCACCAGGTGAAGGTCAGGAGGGAGGATATTCTGAAGACAGCTTTTCGGATCAAGTATGGACAATATGAGTTCATGGTGATGTCGTTTGGGTTGTCTAATGCCCCGACAGTGTTCATAAAAATATCGTGCATTAAATACAGAGATATGCCTCCATCTCGTACATTAAATGCAGAGATATGCCTCGAGCTCTGTATGAGAAATAGCTTTTGACGTGGCGTCTGCTTTTGTCTTATCTTGAGCGTAAAAACTTATTTCTGGGTCTCTGTGCAAAATTATCATCACGGTCGTTCTTTACGCAGGAAGGTATAGCAACCTTTTACGCCAAACAGCCTTGAAGCTCTGCTTTAAGTGGACAGCTTTGAAGCTCTGTTTTACGCCAAACAACCCCCGAAGCTCTGCTTTACGTGGACAGCTCTGAACTTTACGTGGGCAGCTCTGAAGCCATGTTTTACGTCGAGAGTGACTTCATGTATGTTGGGGGTTTTGACTGTAAAAATAAGCGAACAATTCCCCAGCATATTTTATGCTTCTACAAGACCCCCTTCAAAGTTTTCGGACTTGGCTATTTTTTGGACATTTGTTCATGTCCATATTACCTCTGAACTGTTGTCCTAATATTTTTCTTGACCGAGCTAGCCATGTACATGTTATCTCTGAGCTGTCGTCCGATAAATTTCCCTAGTAGAGCATTCCTCAGGTCCACTTGCACACTCTCGCAGTGACCACTAAAACCAA
Organism: Iris macrosiphon; assembly: GCA_036927795.1. NCBI lineage: Eukaryota > Viridiplantae > Streptophyta > Magnoliopsida > Asparagales > Iridaceae > Iris > Iris macrosiphon. The sequence goes on along the minus strand of JAYESA010000005.1, from coordinate 171,316,439 downwards.
TCTCGTTAGACGCTAGCCATGTTCACATTATCTCTGAGCTATCGTCCTACCAATCTCCCCAACGGATCAACCCTCAGGTCTATCCTTATTTTTCGGATAGGCCACACTCAGCAAACCACTCCCCAGTGAGTATCCCAGATATTAGTTCATGTCCATATTACCTCTGAACTATTGTCATAATATTTCTCCCCTGCTGAGTTTGCCATGTCCAAGTAACCTTTGAGCAAACATTCCTGGTTTTGGCTATCGATCATCACGTTCATATTATTTTTGATATTGGTTGTCATCTCTGCTTATCACCCGTCCTCACCAAGGTGCACAAGCGGTGTTATGTCCACAAAAACTATCTCTGGCAGGGCCTGTCTCAAACCTATTACTTGTACTAACATGCACAAGAAGTAATAGGTCTACCCAAAAAAAACTCGGTGGGATGTCCTCAATGGAAACGAATAGTTCAAGTCCGCATTACCTCAGAACTACTTTCCTTTTCCCCAGCAGAGAAAAAGTCAGTTCATGTTCATATTTTCTTTAAACTACGTCTCTCCACTATCCCTACAGAATAATATCTTACCATGTCCACATTACCTCTGAGTAAGATATTTTCAGAACTTTTTCATGTTCATATTACCTCTGAGTAAAGTTCTGCTTCAACTTACTATGTCTATCCACTATCTCCACAGAATAATATCTTACCATGTCCACATTACCTCTGAGTAAGATATTTTTAGAACTTTTTCATGTCCATATTACCTCTGAGTAAAGTTCTTCTTTTCGACTTTCTACTATCACGTTCACATAACCCCTGATAGGGCTAGTCGTTTCAACTTATCACCCGTACCCAATCTGGAGTATGCCAGTCGTGATAAGTCCACAAAATCTATCACGTTCATATTACCTCTGATAGGTTTTTTTTTCGAATCTATTACTCACACCCCAAAGTGTGCAACAGGGTAATAGGTATACCAAAAATCCCCTAGTGGGATGTCCTCAGGACCGTACATAACCTCTTGGTATGGCCATTGATCAGCTCACGTCTATGTCATCTCTGAGCTATCGTCCCCACATACGCCAACCTGACGAACTTAGCAGAAAGAGGTGGACAGTGAATATGTGCCGATTTCATGCTTCTTATTCAAAGTATTCCGAAAAATATTATTTGGACGGCGGACGTGACCGCAATGCTACGTGGCAGAAGCCCATTGTCCCCATGTTAACTCGGACCTGCCACTTTCCATCTTGCCAATGGCCAGCCACCACGTGGCCTGCGGGCACACCCGCAGTCCAAAACCGCAGGCCAAGTAGCAGTGTCCATTTGAGAAGGTTGCACAGAGTTTGAGCTTCTTCCTTAAAATCTTCGTCTAAGGATTAACATATTGTATTTACCCAAACCGTTTAGAATATAATATTTAACATAGATTTAGAATATTAATTTTGAATTATTTTCAAGTACTCACAGTCGTGCTAATACCTAGTTCATCATAAAAGACCAGGTTAATAGTTTGTCACATTCACATACCATTGTACATATGTCTGTCAGCGAGTGAATGATGGTGTGTTGGTAGAAATACAGTTAACACCATATATAAGGTAACTTGTGGATAAGTTAACTCGGCTATTTTTTAGTTTTCTTCTCTGACTTGATGCCTTCAACTGTATTTGTCGTAAATGTTAATTAAAGCATCGATGGTCCAATACAACTGAACAAATATGATAAACCTACCAGGTCTCAACAAACTTGGCATTACCTTACCGAAACTAAGGACAATAAGGAGGTTGGGTTTTACTTGAACCTGTCCAAAAAAATTGGGTATGTGCACTAGGTCTTAATTTGGATCCCAAATCTTATCATCTTTAACATGCAAATACCCATCATTACTTGTCCAAAGATTTAGGGTATGTTTTCTAGGGATGAACAAACAGATATATACCTACTGGTGAATAAATTTATGCATGTGTTATGAAATTCAAAATTGTCCCACATTATATAAAAGATGGAATTTTCTTAAGTTTATATGAATGCTAATATGTAGATTCAGGATAACCATTTTAACAAGTGGATAACCAAATAATGTTACATATTGAGACTCATGTCCTAGAAGACATGGTGTTGTATATAATTAGTTAAAGCCTCATGTCCTAGACAAGTTTGTCGGTGAACCCAGTTTGATTTTACAATCCCACCTATATGTTGGTTGAAAGAAAAAAATTATGACAACAAAAATATAATCACACACAAAGATATATTGTATTGTATTGTGACAAGTGCCTAGATTAAAGAACAAACAGTAGAACTCTATTTAATTTATCATTAGTATGATTACAACACAAATTTCTCAAATCTCTTAATCGATCGTACGGTTGCAAACCTCATAATATTTTTATTTTCTATATTATTATGTTGTAAACTCCCTCACACAAAATAGATATTTTGTGTATATTTTATCTTATTATATTTATTATAGATGTTAAATTTATTTAGAGTATTCTCTTAGTTAATTAGAAAATAATTTTTTTTAGTATATTTACTTATATAAATATTTATTTAGAATTATTTTTAGGCTATTTTAGATTATTGGGATTTTTTCATAATTTTTAGTTAATTAAAAACTAGTAACACTAATTTTTTAGGACTTTAAAGAATTTATTTTAGAGCTAAACTTAATTAAAAATATCCTAAACTTTTATTTTAGGTTCTAAATAATAAAATATATTTTCTAGAATTTTTTGGGAATTTTCTGAGTATTTTTAGTATTTATTGGGAGTAATTAGTCTAATAACTAATATTTAGGACTTGTAGAATTTATTGTGCAATTCTAGGAATATAGAATGGACCCACATTATTTTTTAGGGTTTATAATATTATTATATATTTTTTGGAATTATTTCAGAATTTTTGGAATAATGTTAGTATTTATTTTTAGTTAAATGGATAAAATTAATGTTTAGAGCTTCTCCTAATTATAGTAGAAAATCTATGAATATAAAATTATCCCAAATATTTTTCTAGAGTTTTTTGATTCAAAATATATTTTCTATAATTTTTCCAGATTTTTACGATTATTTTTAATATTTATTTTGAGTTATTTAGATTTAAAACGACTTAAATAATGTTTTGATAAAGGCAAATCAAAAACAAATAATATAACAAAAACCATCCAATCAAATTCTGACACGTGTCAGCCTATAAATATCCATTCAGTCGCAGGTACATCCCTATATATATATATTATTATAACCCTAATTATCCCATTATTTTAGAGAGAGAGATTTTGGAGAATTGCCATCTAGGGTTCCTTCATCTTCCAGAAGCCATTGCGCATAGCTTCGGACTCCAAACGAGGCCTAATTTTTTTTGTTAGAACGATATTGAGGTTAGATTTCTGATTATATAATTTTTTTTATGAAATTATTAGTATTAAATTCTAGAAAATTTATAGAGCACAGCATGTCCGAAAATAGACATGTTTTGATGTTTTCGCCATTCCGGGAGAACCAGGAATCAGAATCATGAACCGTTTAAAGTTTCGGAAAGATAATGTCGAGATAATTGACATATGTTTTTCTCAGAATTTATTTCGAAGTATTTATATACTGTTAATTTTGTAGAACTTTTAGGTTAGAATTTAACCATCGGTGCACAATACAAAATTTGTATGTGCCATAATTCCCAAACGAATTTGAATTCGGACGAGCCATAAATTCTAACATAATTTTGACACTAAAATCTACTGGAAATTATGCATGAAAGTTGAGTTTGTGTCGGTTGACTTTTCGGTCAACAGATCGCCTCGATTTGCATGCCATGAGTCTCGAGTTGATAAAATTCAGTTTCTTTGGACAAAAATTTAGGAATTAACATAAAAATCAGAATAATAAAATTAAAATAGGATTTTAGAGTAATTATTTCAGAATTAAATAAATTAAAATAAATTATCTTTTGACGTGATAAATTTGTAATACATAGGCTATTTGGACTGTGACTTGGACTCTGATTTATACCGACCCTAGGACACCGTGGACTATCCCATACTTACCTTGACCATGTTGACCCTAAGAAATTATGAATTTGTCCGCCTTGCGTACATTAACGTACTGGCATAGACACCTGTCAGTTGACTGACTGATTTCGTATAGTACTTGAAGACGCGACACCCGCGTAATTCAACGCGTAATTGACCGTGTTAGATGACTAGTGTTACCCATAGTATACCTCCTGAGTCAAGTGTAAATGTGGTTGTGTATGTGCTAGTGTAAAGACTAATGATTCTATTATATTATATTTATATGTACATAGGATATTGGATTTGTTCTGCGCGATTTCTGGAGCAGATTATTGGTACATTGCGGCTTCCTTGCCAGGCAAGTATATCTTGCTATTGTACTGTTATTCATATTCCATATGTTGCATGCATCTTTATTTTCTGTCTTAGTTCATATATTTTAACTGTTATATAAAATACGCACGACGGTGTCGTCGCGATATGTTTTTATTTATGTATTGCATTGACCTTGTTTATGAGACTACCCCATTATCATGTAGCATCATTAGGTTCATTGGCCGTGACATAGTTGTTACACGAGTTGTGAGTCTCATATAGATCACGGACTTGCGTGCAGGTTGGCCTCCTGTACGTGTGGGCCGTGCGTTAGGAATAACTGTTGTTAGAAACTTTGTATGCTAGTAGACTTAGCAGTTATTAGAGGTCTAGGGACATAGCCTATTGTAGTACGGTGGTCCCATCCTTGTCCTTGTTTGGTTGCAGGATTGGGCTAGGGTACTAAGAATAGGCTATGAACCAAATCGTGTCATGGATGTGACATGTTTAGAGCATGGGGTGGAGAGAACAACAAGTTCCGCATTTGAGCTCCTTTACACTTTTCTTTCTGTAACCCGGAAGCTCCGCTGGAGATACGGGCGGTGATGACCCTTTTACTACTTGGCGGGCCTCTGCCGTTCAAAAGACGACATGCCTTTGAGGCCCCTGGTTCTCCGAGAGAGTCATGCCAATCCCAGTTCTCAGCCAGATAGCTCACTTGTTAGAAAGTTGTTCTCAAACTGCATTCACATAGATGGTTAAGCGACCCATTGGATATTTATTTCAGTACTTTATTGGCATATTTTTAAGTATCTTGTTATGTCCCTCTGAGGACCTGGTCCGCTGCCAGGTGTATCTGTTCTTGAGTATTTGCAGGAGCACAGATTTGGATGGTTGTATATGCTTCGTGGATGTCTTCTCTTCGAGCCGTGATCGATAGCTGGTATACTTATATTGGGTTTGATTGTGTTGTACTTATTTTGTATTTGCTCTTATATTCGAGTTTGTAGTAGATTTGTTTCCATCCAACTATCATCCTTAGATACTTCTTATTGAGATCTAGTTTCATAGATACTGGTTATTTATTTCTATATGATTTTGGTGGATGAGATTTAGATTGTACCCTGTGACTTGTGATACATTTTATACCACTTATGGATTGATATTCATATTACAGCGTACGTATGGGATATAATTTCCATATATTAGAGTTGCCATATCCATGCGGCTGGCATGCTTACGTGTTCCTAGTCCTACGTATTTTGGGACTGGGGTGTGACATATTTTTGTGGTGGCCCATACAGGTCGAGAGCATATTGTCTCGATTACGTTACTGTACCGAACAAGCCTGCACCTAGGACTAGAGTATAGGATCTCATCCACAATTGACTATGATTCATCTTCCTCATATCTGTTCTATTTGAACAATTATATCCTGCTTGATTCCTGTACTTCCTTAATTGTTCTTTAAGTATAGCCTTCTGCTAGAATATAGGAACCCCTGTTATTAGAATAATAATTAGGATAGCACACCTATTAAGAATACAACGAGAATATAGACACACTACTAAGTTTAGAATATCTAGTGAACCTAGAATTCCTTATCTTTAGATTGTTATACCATTACCCCTTGATGTATTAAGAAGACTTGAGAGTAGTATAGACACTACTAGAGATAGTTAGAAGTTTTACCATAATATTTGACCCTAGTATTGAGGAACCAATGGAGAACCAATATTGAAAATTAGGACTGAACCTAACCTTCATAATTGGATAGTATTGGAGAACTATAAAACTTAGATCATTGTCTTATTATTAGTAGACAGCACCTTAGGAAGCCTAGAGGAATATAATTAACACTTTTTCCTTGATCATACCTCGAACATAGCAACTAGCATACCACTCCCCCTTAGAAAACCATGATGCTATCTAGAGCCCCTATTTTAATTTTATATGTTGTTCCTCTGCGACCTTAACGTTCACTAGTTGTGCGACGACTAAAAATTATGTTCTTATTTTCTTCCTCTTTCAACTCGTGCCATCTGACACTTCTGATTATAGACCAAGTGATTTTATTCTATTTTAGGATATATATAGCTTGCTAGGATTTTGGTTGTTACTCTTAAATTTTTGAATTATGTGATTGGTAATTAGAACTTGACAGTTTAAGTTATTATTGTGGATTATGACCTAATGATTACCCCTTAGTTTTAAGTCGCGTAACTTGTACCCCACCTCAATATAAGTTATATCCCCTTTTTCCTTGAGGCTAGTAACTCTTCTATATATCCTTACTATTGACACTTGTTTTATAAGCACTATGACTAAGGCTTAAGACGACCATGACCTATATAATGCAATAGGAGATCCTAATAAGTACCAAGATCTTTCCTCATATATCCTAATAAAGAGTTTCTATTTTATTTATATGTGCAAGATTATTTTGTAGGATCCTCTTAAGACTGTCACAGTATTAGTTTAATTCTTTTAAGTTGGGTAGTATGCCTCACAGCCTAGTATCACATAGTCCACTTGACCCATCAAGGTAGTGTAACTGAATGACATTAATTGCATGCTAGCAAAAGACGACAATATTTATTCAGACGATAGAATTTAGAGGTCCTTGCCCCTATTTGGTCGACTAGCGACTTAGACAAGGAGGTTGTATGATAACTGTAGGGATTGTAGAGTCTTTTATTATTGTTGCTTAGTTATTTTTGTTTTGTGAACTTGAATTAATTTGTACCTCCTTTCATCATCATCTAGCGTACTTATATTTGCTGCATTACCTTGACTTATGCTGCTATTATAGCCTAGTTTTGCAAGCTTACTCTTTTATCGAGCTTGATCATGAGATATGTATTATTGGGGACGCCTACTAATACATTGTCTAATCAAAATCAGTGTATTACGGTCTGATCAACCATAGTGCGCTTGATTCGCCCTTCGCAATGATGCTTTACGTGGATTGAGATATATAGTTGACTAGTAGACACCTGTACTTGCCCTCTAGATATGTCTGAGCGTATCGTATCGGCTACATAACTGTACTAATACGAGCATGTGAATAGGAATTACCAAAATAGGACTTCAATCCACAACTGCTTTGACAATTCCTATTTGAATTCTTTAAACGCCTTGATCCTGATACTTCTATTCTATTACCTCGCCCTTGAACTCTTTATTATTGATCTCCGTCTTCCCTTATTTCGGAAAGACGAAACCTCGTGCTTGGTATAAGTTTGATACACAGAGAGTACTAGATATACCCCATAGGCCGATCACATAATTGAGGATTATTCTCTCGTAATTAAGGACATATCATATATGATATAATCGGTATTGAAGTTTTGAAGATTGAATGACATGAGTAAATAAATTAAGGAATATTTTTCTTAAAGTATATAGCCTTCTGTGATAGATGGGTAAATTCTAAGTTGGGTAGCAGTGCATTGGCAACTCGAGAGGAATTTCTTTTAGATTGTGATCGAGTAAGATTAGATTGGGAGAGGTTCAAGCCATTTTAATTTTGAGAATTTTAGAAGAATGACTAAGATGATGAGGATTAATAAATTTTAAAAATCTTGATATTGAGGACCCAATATTTATACCTTAAGTACATAATTTAAATTTTTGAGTATTGAAGGTAAAATCATCAATTTGAATTTGAAGGATAAATATATAATTTCAGACTTGACCATTGGTGGACTGCATTTAAATTATTTTTTAATTTGATAATTTAAATTAAGAATTAAAATTTGATGGTTGGACTACCTATTTGAAATATTGAGGATGTGAATGGAATTTAAAAAGTTGAAGAATACAAAAATTTATAAGTAAAAATAGGAATAATATTGGACTCGAATTACTTCTAGAGAAGATTATGATAGTTGGAGATCGTGAGGTAAAATTTGATATAGATTATTTAAATCTTGAAGATATTATATGGATTCAATTTAAATTTGGATATTGATGATTTGGAAAAGTGAGAAGAGATTACAATAGGTTGAATTTTGATTTGAACAATGATTATCTTAATTTTGAAATGATCGCAATAGATTTGAATAGATTTTGTTATTTAAATTTTTGGAAGAGATTGCGATTGACGTACCTTATGTACGAATATGAAAGATTTAACAAATTATGCCTTATTTTAATTTCGAGGACGAAATTATTTTAAGTTGGGTAGATTGTAAACTCCCTCACCCAAAATAGGTATTTTGTGTATATTTTATCTTATTATATTTATTATAGATGTTGAATTTATTTAGAGTATTCTCTTAGTTAATTAGAAAATAAATTTTTTTAGTATATTTACTTATATAAATATTTATTTAGAATTATTTTTAGGCTATTTTAGATTATTGGGATTTTTTCATAATTTTTAGTTAATTAAAATTAGTAACACTAATTTTTTAGGACTTTGAAGAATTTATTTTAGAGTTAAACTTAATTAAAAATATCCCAAACTTTTATTTTAGGTTCTAAATAATAAAATATATTTTCTAGAATTTTTTGAGTATTTTTAGTATTTATTGGGAGTAATTAGGCTAATAACTAATTTTTAGAACTTGTAGAATTTATTGTGCAATCCCAGGAATATAGAATGAACCCACGTTATTTTTTAGGGTTTATAATATTATTATATATTTTTTGGAATTATTTCAGAATTTTTGGAATAATATTAGTATTTATTTTTAGTTAAATGGATAAAATTAATGTTTAGCGCTTCTCCTAATTATAGTAGAAAATCTATGAATATAAAATTATCCCAAATATTTTTCTAGAGATTTTCGATTCAAAATATATTTTCTATAATTTTTCCAGATTTTTACGATTATTTTTAATATTTATTTTGAGTTATTTAGATTTAAAACGACTTAAATAATGTTTTGATAAAGGCAAATCAAAAACAAATAATATAACAAAAACCATCCAATCAGATTCTGACATGTGTCAGCCTATAAATATCCATTCAGCCGTAGGTACATCCCTATATATATATATTATTATAACCCTAATTATCCCATTATTTTAGAGAGAGAGATTTTGGAGAATTGTCATTTAGGGTTTCTTCATCTTCCAGAAGCCATTGCGCATAGCTCCGAACTCCAAACGAGGCCTAGTTTATTTTGTTAGAACGATTTTGAGGTTAGATTTCTGATTATATAATTTGTTCTATGAAATTATTGGTATTAAATTCTAGAAAATTCGTAGAGCACAGCATGTCCAAAAATAGACATATTTTGATGTTTTCGCGATTTCGGGAGAACCAGGAATCAAAATCATGAACCGTTTAAAATTTCGGAAAGCTAATATCGAGATAATTGACATATATTTTTCCCAGAATTTATTTCAAAGTATTTATATAATGTTAATTCTGTAGAACTTCTAGGTTAGAATTTAACCATCGGTGCACAATACGAAATTTGTATGTGTCATAATTTTCAAACGAATTTGAATTCGGACGAGCCATAAATTCCAGCATAATTTTGACGCTGAAATCTACCAGAAATTATGCATGAAAGTTGAGTTTGTGTTGGTTGACTTTTTGGTCAACAGATCGCCTCGATTTGCATGCCATGAGTCTCGAGTTGATAAAATTCAGTTTCTTTGGACAAAAATTTAGGAATTAACATAAAAATCAGAATAATAAGATTAAAATAGGATTTTAGAGTAATTATTCCAGAATTAAATAAATTAAAATAAATTATCTTTTGACGTGATAAATTTGTAATACATAGGCTATTTGGACTGTGACTTGGACTCTGATTCATACCGACCCTAGGACACCGTGGACTATCTCATACTTACCTTGACCATGTTGACCCTAAGAACTTGTGAATTTGTCTGCCTTGCGTACATTAACGTACTGGCATAGACACCTGTCAGTTGACTGACTGATTTCGTATAGTACTTGAAGATGCGACACCCGCGTAATTCAACGCGTAATTGACCGTGTTAGATGACTAGTATTACCCATAGTATACCCCCTGAGTCAAGTGTAAATGTGGTTGTGTATGTGCTAGTGTAAAGACTAATGATTCTATTCTATTATATTTATATGTACATAGGATATTGGATTTGTTCTGCGCAATTTCTGGAGCAGATTATTGGTACATTGCGGCTTCCTTGCCAGGCAAGTATATCTTGCTATTGTACTGTTATTCATATTCCATATGTTGCATGCATCTTTATTTTCTGTCTTAGTTCATATATTTTAACTGTTATATAAAATGCGCGCGACGGTGTCGTCGCGATATGTTTTTATTTATGTATTGCATTGACCTTGTTTATGAGACTACCCCATTATCATGTAGCATCATTATGTTCATTGGCCGTGACACAATTGTTACACGAGTTGTGAGTCTCATATAGATTACGGACTTGCGTGCAGGTTGGCCTCATGTACGTGTGGGCCGTGCGTTAGGAATAACTGTTGTTAGAAACTTTGCATGCTAGTAGACTTAGCAGTTATTAGAGGTCTAGGGACATAGCCTATTGTAGTACGGTGGTCCCATCCTTGTCCTTGTTTGGTTGCAGGATTGGGCTAGGGTACTAAGAATAGGCTATGAACCAAATCGTGTCATGGATGTGACATGCTTAGAGCATGGGGTGGGGAGAACAACAAGTACCGCATTTGAGCTCCTTTAAACTTTTCTTTCTGTAACCCGGAAGCTCCGCTGGAGATACGGGCGGTGATGACCCCTTTACTACTTGGCGGGCCTCTGCCGTTCAAAAGACGACATGCCTTTGAGGCCCCTGGTTCTCCGAGAGAGTCATGCCAATCCCAGTTCTCAGCCAGATAGCTCACTTGTTAGAAAGTTGTTCTCAAACTGCATTAACATAGATGGTTAGGTGACCCATTGGATATTTATTTTAGTACTTTATTGGCATGTGTTTAAGTATCTTGTTATGTCCCTCTGAGGACCTGGTCCGCTGCCAGGTGTATCTGTTCTTGAGTATTTGCAGGAGCGCAGATTTGGATGGTTGTATATGCTTCGTAGATGTTTTCTCTTCGAGCCGTGATCGATAGCTGGTATACTTATATTGGGTTTGATTGTGTTGTACTTATTTTGTATTTGCTCTTATATTCGAGTTGGTAGTGGATTTGTTTTCATCCAACTATCATCCTTAGATACTTCTTATTGAGATCTAGTTTCATAGATACTGGTTATTTATTTCTATATAATTTTGGTGGATGAGATTTAGATTGTACCCTGTGACTTGTGATATATTTTATACCACTTGTGGATTGATATGCATATTACAGCGTACGTATGGGATATGGTTTCCATATATTGGAGTTGCCATATCCATGCGGCTGGCATGCTTACGTGTTCCTAGTCCTACGTATTTTGGGACTGGGGCGTGACATATGTATCCTTTGAGATTCATATATATATATATATATATATATATATATATATATATATATATATATATATATATATATATATATAGCACGAGCAGTGTCAAGAATATGACGATGTTTGTGCTAGGCTATCTCATTATGTTCATGAGTGTAAGGACATGCTGAAAAGGGTGCCGTGAGAAACAAGATAGATTTTAGCGTAGGGGAGATATATTCACGAGTATAATCAGAGCAAAAAATTTTAATTCTAGCATTGAATTGATTATGAATCATAGTAGTAAACGTCTTATAAATGGTAAAAAGTTCGAAACGGTGACACATAAGATAGACCAAAGTATAACAAGTGTAATCATCAATAAAGCTCATATAGTAGAGAAAACCACTCATAGATAGGTGTAGGTCCCCGTATGTTAGAGTGAACTAATTCAAAAATAATATTAGATTTTGATAAAATCTTAGGAAAAGGTAAGGATAAGTGTTTTGCCAACTTACAATTCATACATGTGGATAAAGAAGAGAAAGAACCACACCCAATAACTCCACTGTGGAATAAAGTCTTTAGACGAGGCACTAAAATATGACCTAAACGTCTGTGCCACAAGTCGGCAGCATACATGATGATAACAACATGACTAAAAGTCAAAGTTTGAGTTGATGGAAGATGTAGAAGCTCTAAGTGGTAAACCGCCCCTTCCTTCGACAACTACCAATCGTCTGGCTCGTATGAGGATCATTCACAGAATATGTGAGGGAATCAAAAAAAAAATCCACTCTCACAAAGACTACTAATTGAGATAAGATGTTAAGTAAGATGGAGAACATGTAAAACAAAAGGAAGACTCAAAGTGTCAAAAATAATGGAGCCAAATTGAGTGATAACCAACTGAGAACCATCAACTATGTGTAAAGATGGAAAGTTGGATAGTAAATGTGTAATACTAGATAAGAGACTAAGGTCAGAAGTCATATGATGAGAAGAACCAAAGTCTAATATCCAAGAAATAGGCATACCAGTAGAGGTAGAAGTAGAGGAGCCAGCAAAAATAGGGTGGCGCAGGAGCTGGAGCTCAAACTGAGTAAGACAGTGGTGAATATGTTTCGATGTATGTGTACTATCAACAATGTGAGTTTGAGGTACCGTTGAGTGAGTCGAGGAGGAACCCTTTGTGTTTATTTGCTTGAAGAATTTCTTATTTAAATATGGATGAAGAAAATAATAATTAGCCATCGAGTGTCAGGCTTTTGGCAATGAGAACAAGTTAGACTAGGCTGCTAACGAGTATAGCAGGTGAATGACCAAGCTTTCCGCATTAAGTACATATATGACATTTTTTTATTTGACTTTTTTAACTCAGAAATCTATATTCGATTTAATAGCAGAAAAATCTTCTTCTGATTTCATATTCACATGAATCCATGTTCGAATTGGATCCACATTCAGGATGTTTTAAAAAGTAGGATCAAGAATTGATGATTATGTCCACCCTACCAATAATAGAACAAGAGCTCAAAAAGCAAGAATTAATGATTCTGTTGCTTTAGGGATGAAGAACCTCAAATGAATCGGGCATGTCAACAAGGACGGTGACTACGAAGATAATAACAAAGTTACTGAAAAGCGTCGACAGAATATAGAATGCTAACGCATCAGCCTTGAAGAGAACATAAAAGAAGCACGCCTTCGGGTGCTGACGTTCTTGACTACCCAAACATCAAGAGCGATGAGGAGGACGGTGAAATGTTTGGATAGCATGGCAGAGCAAACCACAAGGGGAAGAAAATAATCAATAATATTGATTATCTCTAATGGCCCTGGAATAGAAAAATTCTAGGCTATGATACCATGAAACAAATCAATAATATTAATTTTAATAATGGATGATAAAAAAATCCATACAACTATATATATATATATATATATATATATATATATATATATATATATATATATATATATATATATATATATATATATATATAACATTTTTAGTGGATTCTGTATAAAAAAGGGTTATTGTTTCTTCTGTTCCGCTGAAAATAAAGGAAGAATTATATTCGTAAGAACAAAGAGAAGCAGATCTATTCTATACTCGATAAGTACCAATATGCAATAGGAGTATCGGTCCATATATATATATATATATATATATAACGTGTGTTGCACGTAAAAGAATTATTTACATTATTGTAAAATATTTTAAATATTTAAAAATATTTTAATTATAATTTATTATGGATATATTTTTACTTTTTGTAAAATGTCTTAAAATGCTTAGCAGTCTAAGTTGTACGTATATCCTCACGTAATTAAAAATTAAAAAAATTAATTAATTATTTAACTACATAATATTATATAACTATAGCCAAACACCTCTTTTACCTCAAGTGGTTATGGTGGGAGGCAACTTCTTGGGTTGGTTATGTTCTATTCCAATGGCGTTATTTATAACAAATTATTTTTTTCCAATAATTTTTTTAACATAATATTAAGTTTTTTAAATAAATGGTGGAGGATTTACAAACGGCTTAGACGGCTTAATATATATATATATATATATATATATATATATATATATATATATATATATATATATATATATATATATATATATGAGGGGTTCACATCTTTGATTTTTGTATCCCCAAGCATCCTCATGTTATTAACCGTTGGATCTTGTTTAAGTCATCTAATTTTAACCATTGATTTGAATAGTTCAAAGCAACAGTTAAGATTAGATAACTAAAAAAAAATCCAACGGTTGTAAACATGGGGATGCTTGGAGAGGCATAATAGGAGGGGATGTGGATCCTTTCTTATATTTATATTCGAAGAAGATAATTTTATTGATATAAATACTGTTACAGTTACCTGCGGTCAATTAGGGACCCACATGTAAACTAGCGTCATTACATCGTATTCTATATTGTGTAAAATCTCGATCTTATGAGTAATCAATCCCTAAAAAATGTAATTATTTTACTCATTCCAGACATGTCATACTGATGCCGCAAGCCTGATTCGTGGTTCGTTGAACCATTGGGCTCCCTTCCCTCTCAAGCTGCTGATTTCCTATATGACTTCTTCCATACCCCGGCCACCCTCACCTTGTAGAAGCAATTTCCTCCGTTGATGCTGCCAAGTCTCCCATGATACAAAATTTTGGAAGAAAATATGAGCCATTGTCTCATTGTGTTGATGACATAGGACATATCCTCCACCACTTGTCTACACCCCAAATCTCGCTAGCCTATCCATCGTAAGCAATATACCCATAAGGAGTTTGTACATGCAATATTGCATCTTCCTCGCACACCCTTTAGTCGATATAAATTTTGCTTGGGGTATTTTGGGGTGGATGTTCCGGATACTCTCATACACATGTTTATGGACAAACCCGCCTGTGCCAATCCTACACACGCCCAGGCGTCTGACTCCATGCTTTCATTGTCATGCCCAAGAACTAGAATACTAGAGAGCGAGGCAGACAAAGCCAGCTATGTATACCAGAGTACACCAATACCCCGATAATATGGTCACGGCTGTCTAAGATATGTGAGGGTTCACTCTACAATCTAACAGGCAATCTCAGGTCAAGAAAATTCTAGGTGTCTCAATTATAGTCAAGCAATATTTTACAAGATTTATCATTATTACACATATAATAGTAAGGCATCACATACTATACATATACAGATGATAATGAAGCTAGTTATACAAAAGAGGAGAACTAGCAAGAGTAAAGTTATACATGGTCAACTCTAGCTATAGTCTAGAAGGTACCAATCATGTCATGTCCGTAAGTTAGATGTCAAGGGCCCAAAACACGAGCTAAACATGTGCTCGGTGACTAAATGCCACAAAAGAATAATTTACAATAAGCAGATGAATAGAAAAGAAACCCACTCAAGTCCTCTGGTGCTCTTGGTTTTTACCATCTTGAGGAAGGTATAGGAGATCCTCGGGTCCTGCTCCAAAATCTATCCATACAAAACTAGTTGGGTCAGACCCTAAACAACAAGTACCATAAGGGAGTCAAACTTATGAACTAAAACTAGCATAACACAATATAGCATGGAATTAAATAAGCGAAAGCAGAACAGTAAGGAAATGGACACGAGTAACTTGCAGGATATGGTACATGAATAATAAATGAGAACAATCTTGAACAAGACTGGACTAACAAATCAATCACTCACGACAAAGCATGTATTATGTCTTGTTAATCTTTAACTAACTAGGGTTATCACAATCCTAGTTACTAACACATGCAATTAGAAATTTTATATAGCCACATACCATGTAGTCTATCCGGAGTATACAGACGTAAGGATGACATAATATAATTAACATATATAGATATATTTATTTTATTTTACTTGTAATACAACACTCGATGGTGTGCTAGAAGTACGCCCCTCACGACGGAGAGTTACAAATCCACACGTGTCGCTGGGATATCGAGATTGCAAGTATCTAAGAAATTTTTATAAATGATTCTAGTTTTTAATCTAGTTTATTAACCTAAATATTTTAATCATGATTTATGACCGTGATGCTCAAGAATTTTTCTTAGACATGATGCAAGACTGGACAATAGCTTGACAAGCACAATCAGGAAATCAACCACGGGAATAACATGACATGCAATACAGGTGCTACTAATAGCCTTGATCAGGATAGTACATGAATTCTTGAGTCATGAGAGTCATGAGTGCACTACGTTCAGCCACTATCAAGATTATTGTTACAATATAAGGATTATTAGTACAGTATCAAGATTATTAGTATAATATCAGGATACAGGATATATGATACATGATACATAATCAGGATACATGATATAGGATTTTATGCTTGATATAGTACACAATCATTAAGTCATGTTAGGAATATCAAGATCAATATTAAGAATGTAGCAACAGGAAATAAACATGATTAACTAAAGTACTGGACAAAAGAAAATAAGAGAAACATCAAATTGCAAAACATTAATAAGAGAGAACATTTCAAAATAGGGTTGGTGCACAATCAAGCAAGAAAATAATATAGTGGCACATAATGGACCAAAAATTTAGCGTACAATAGGCCAAACATATAGTAGTGGCGCATTATGACTAGCCAGAGCAAACATGGTGCACTTTAATACCAAAAGTACGCCGAGAAAAGGATGACTGACCTTGATACTAAAGCCCGCTTAAACAACCATGGCGCATAATAATAAAAGTACACAAGCTATAACCTTGGCGCACTTCTACCAAGTATGCCCGCAACTAAGTTTGGCACATAAAGATGAGCGTGGGAAGGTCTAACAAAAAATAGAACAAAAATCTCAAGTAAAGCATAACCGTCGAGGCACGACAATTAAGAACATGACAGTCGAGACGATGCCAAAGGCAAGGCTCGCCTATCAAGAAAATAATAGAATTTGTGCACCAACATAGTCTTGGCCTACTATCTTGATATCGAGACAAGGCGCACACACAGAGTGTGATGTTGAGTTTTTCTTTCAAAGCACGCCTAAGCCCCTAAATGGTCTTTTGGGGCACTTTTGTAATAATTGTCTGGAAGGCACTTGTACAGAAGGCGCGCATGAGTGGAAAAGTGCACCAAGGGTTCTTATAAAGTCCTGACGCACTTTGTAAGGATTTGAATGCTGTATTGAAAGAAAGCATTTGTATGAGACAACACACAATGCACTCAAGTTCAAGAGGTAGTGTTATACGCCAAGGGTCTCATGCACACTTTTCGTAGAATTGTTCAGTCTTCTCCGGCCAGCACTCTTTGTTCTTCGACTTTGTGCTGATCTCAAAAAATCTAGTAAGCCCAAAATCAAGATGCTATGAAAGTAAATCTACAAGGAGTTCAATTCTATGCTACGATAATAAATCCAAATTCAAGCCTAAGTTAACAAGTAACAGGTATAAACTAGGTTATCAAAAGCATGCCCACACATGGGTTCACTCGGTTGGAAAAATATACTTGCCTATGGTCAAGTTCTAGCCTAATACCAACACTACCAAAGTCACCCACAACCAAGACCAAGCTCGGCTGCTGCTCTCGGCTGAGGAAGAAATAAAGAAGGAAAGAGAAAGGAAAGGAAAAGAAGAGTTAAGGAAAGAGTAAGAATGGACTTATATAGCCAAAGGATTAAATTCTAGGCCATTGGATCATGATCCATGCCCCTCACCCGGGTTCATCATAGCTGTACACAAGAAAACTAAGGGACCAACGGTCCAAAGCATGCAACTAAGGAAAATATGCAAAAATAACCCAAACAATGCATGATTGGCATTAAGCATAAAGTAAGCAAATTAATATAATGTAACTATACGTGTATTAAATGCGTATATCAAGCATGAATACGAAAATTAGTAAGACAAGTCTCACAAATCTTTTTTCCTTAGAAAATTTTGTCCTTGAAATTTCAATAAGGCACAAAAAATTAATAAGGACAGGAAATCATGCAATACAATCTAAAAGCTACCTATAGTAAGATAACCAAGCACAAGACAGGACCAAAATACGAGATATACGAATAAGTATACCTTATGAGTCAAATAAATACGAGTAACGAGCTCGGATATCATCCTTGCGTTCCCAAGTCGACTCGTACAGGGAGTGATGCCCCCAAGCAACACGGCCTAAACGGATAGTCTGGTTCTTGATAACTTTCTCTCTCTGGTCTAATATTGATACATGTCTCTCCTCATATGAAAGGTCGATACTAAGGACCAATTCTGAATGATCTAGGACATGGCTTGAATTCGGTATATACTGTCGTAACTGGGATAAATGGAATACATTATGTGTCTCACAAAGCAACGACAAAAAAGCGAGACGATATGAAACATCTCCCACTCACTCGAGATTATTGAACGGTCTAATAAACCTTAGACTAACCTTTCCCCATACTTCAAATCTGATAACTCTACATGTAGGCAAAATTTGAAGGAATATATGATCGTCGATAAAAAACTTAAGAGGTCGCCAATATAAATTTGCCCAATAATGCTGACGATCCTAAGCTACTCTCAGATGTTCTCTGATCTGTTGGACCACTTCAATAATATATACTATCATTTCTGGACCAAGCAGTTGCCTTTCTCCCACAATATCCCAAACTAACAGTGATCTGCATCTTCTGCCATATAATGCCTCGAAGGGTGCCATCTGGATACTAGCCTGGAAGCTATTATTGTAGAAGAACTCCACCAAGTGTGAGTGATCTCCCATGAATCACCAAAGTCGAGGGTACATGATCAAAGCATATTTTAAGTGTCTAGATTGTACATTCTGATTGACCATCTTTCTGCGGGTGGTATGAGGTACTGAACTTCAAACGGGTACCTAAACTCTGCTGAAGACTCTGCCAGAAATAAAAAATAAATATGGAATTTTTGTCCGATACAATGCTGACTGGCACTCCATAGAATTGAACAATCTGCTCCATACACGTACGAACTAACTATTCTATAGACTGACCTACTCTGAATAAAAGAAACTAGGCAACCTTCGTAAGTTGATCCACTATTACCCAAATATCATCTCTGCCAAGTAGGGATCTAGGAAGATCGATTACGAAATCTATGGTAGTGTGTTCCCACTTCCATTCTGAAATAGGTAAAGATTGAAGAAGTCCAGCCGGTCTTTGATAATCAACCTAGACTTGCTGGCAAACCAAACATCGAGAGACAAACTGGGCTATCTCCCTCCTCATACCATTCCACCAGAAATGCTGACGGATATCCCAGTACATCTTTGTTCCTCCTAGATGAACTGAATACTGAGAACTGTGGGCTTCTAACATAATCTCTTGACAGATATTTCTGCTTTGTACACAAAGACTATTACCAAATCTAAAAGTCCCATAATTATGAATATTCAACTCTGTTCTACGCCTGTCTCATATTCTTCCCTGAGTCACTGGGGCCTGACATTCGTTGCCTTAGCTACTCTGATCCTCTCCACAATACTAGTTAGACTAAACCTGTAAACCAGCCATCAATACCGTATTGTCCGGTAATATTACCTCGATGCCCATCTCCTGAAGATCTTTCAAGATTTTTTTTTGCGCAGTCAAGAAGTAAACTCCTGCTTTTCTACTCAAGGCATCTGCAATGACATTAGCTTTCCCTGGATGGTACTGAAGGTTAAGGTCATAATCCACCAATAGTTCTAGCCATCTTTTCTGTCGCATATTGAGATCCTTCTAAGTAAACACATACTTTAGGTTCTTGTGATCCGTGAAAATCTTCACTCGCTCTCCGTACAGGTAATGTCTCCAAAGCTTGAGTACAAATACGAATGCTGCTAACTCTAAATTATATGGCAAATAATTTCTCTCATAGTCTCGAAGCTGCCGGGACGCTAAGCTATAAGCTTACTATGTTGCATAAGAACACATCCATATCCTTTGCCGAACATATCACAAAAAATAGTGAATCCAGCTGATCCATCTGGAAGCGTCAAGATATGAGCCTTAATCAACTAATGCTTGAGCTGCTCGAAGAAAGTTTAGCAAGCATCAGTCCACTCAAAATGCACATCCTTGCTTGTCAACTGCGTCAAAGATGCTGCAATTCTAGCAAAGTCTAACATAAAGCGTCGATATTAGCCTGTTAAAACTAGAAAACTACGGACTTCTGCAACTGTGCTTGGAATCGGCCATGTCTCGATAGGTTCTGTCTTCTTTTAATCTACTTCCACTCTACCTCTCGCTATGATATGTCCTAAGTAGAAAATTCGATCAAGCCATAACTCACACTTGCTAAACTTTGCGTACAACTGATGTTCCCTAAGAATCAGAAGAACTACTCGAAGATGATGCTCATGCTCTACTTCATCCCGACTATAAACCAATATATCATTGATAAAAACTATTACGAACTTATCCATATAATGCATGAATATATGATTCATAAGATCCATGAATACTTTCGGCACATTGGTTGCTCCAAAAGGCATCACTAGAAACTTCCAATGGCCATATCTTGATCTAAATGCTGTCTTGGGTATATCTTTCTCTCTGACTCGGATCTGATGGTATCCGGACCGCAAATCAATCTTCAAAAATAATGCCGCCTCATTGAGTTGGTCGAACAAGTTATCTATTTGAGCTAATGGATACTTCTTCTTGACTGTCACCGAGTTTATGGTACGATAGTCAATACATAAACGTGATATTCACTATCAGAATAACACATATTAGTGACGCCTAAAAATGTCACTAATAGGTAAACTAACGTCGCTAAAATAATTTAGCGATGTAATTAGCGACATTTTTACGGTATCGCGTATTTCAAGGTCACTGACAACAAAAAAGTCGCTAGTCGCTGTAGCGACATATATTTGCGACGACATGACATCGCAGAATATACGACGATTAGCGACGTGTCATTGTTAAATGGCGATGTACTATTTGGTCGCAAAACGTTGCTACATTAGTGACATTATGAGTGACGTTTTGCTACATAACTATTTGGTCACATAAACGTTTTGCTATAACACGTCACTAAATTAAAAAAATTAAAAAAATAGAACTCAGTTTGTAAAATATTTCTCAATAAAACTCTAGCTGCAGTTATAAAATCATAGTTTATATAAATAGAACCGGAGCAACCCTCCGTTGGATTTCCTGGGTTGGCCAACCCCTTCGGTGGAACACTCAACACCGATAAATTTTGGTGTATAGTTAATATGAATAATAAACTAAACTCACATAGAAAGAAATATACAAAGTTATATTACACTAAATATGTCCCAAGAAGTAGATAAATAAATTTAAAATAAGTATCACATGCGTCTCAGAATGTAATAAAAAGTATAAAATAATTACATCAAAGACCCAAGGATGGGCCAATACACAAACAAATTAAAACCTGTCTAAACAAGGACTACTACTGATGAGGAGGAGCACCATCGCGCATCTGGGATAGAAGGAACTAATACTACTCCTGTGAAAGCGTCACCGATGCCGATGGAGGAGACAGTGATGGAGGCGGTATTGATGCCGGTGGACTAGGAGGACGTATCTGCTCCAATGCTAGCAGTTGAGCATTGTATGAATCTATTGCAGATACCACCCTCGAAGTGTTGTCCGCCACCAACCGGCTCAACAAATCTTGTCTTGCATGGATCCTCATAAGTGAGTCGTTAGTAGTCGTATGTGACCCCTCAAACTTCGTCTGTCTGCGCTCCATAGACGCGGCCAGAGTTGCCAAGTTGCACTTTGTCGTTTGTCCCATAGTCCTAAGCTCCATAAGGCTGTGCTCTGTCATATGGCTCAGAGTCCTGAGATCAATAAGGCTGTGCTCTGTGGTATGGCTCAGAGTCCTGAGATCAATAAGGCTATGCTTGAGCGAATCAAAATGTGTGGTGATCGTCGCATTGTCCATCTACGGTACAGACTGTGGCCGCTCCATAATCCTCCGTAGCAACTCGTCACGCAGGTCAGCAATCTGACGGTGAACGCCCTCCTGGGCTCGTGCCGAAGCCTGCAAAGGCTGCGAGGAATGCACACTAACAGAGGTGGCTGTGGATGACTGCGACGCATTATAGTACTGTAGGATCCTGTACCGTAGTACGTACCCCTCTAAATACCACCAACGACGGTCATCCAAATCTCGTCCATCGACGGAGCTGTAGAGGGCTGCAAGGAAGTACCAGCCCCTCCCTTTACAGGTGCACTAGCAGTCGTCCGCTCAGGTAGTTTAAGATACTCATCCTAGAAAAGTGGTTGCTAACGTCTAAGTTACTTATTACTAACTATATAGATATCTATTTTCATATTTTCTAAGTTATATTAAAACTAACATAGGGTAGTAAAACGTATATAGGTCTGTGTGGCCTTCTCATCGATGAGCTTTCTGCCCTTCTGATGGGTGACCATGAAGACTGTCACCATGTTGGCATCCTCACCCCTCTAAACATGTTAAAAATTATATTATTTGTTATTAAAATTAAATATCTTATCCTACTTGCATTAAAATAATATATATTTAATAGAATACAAACCAGATGACAGAAATATTTTGTCATGGGAATCGAGCCGCCACACCACTTTCCTGCCTTCGACCTAGCCGCCTTTGCCTTCTCCGACCATTCCTTGTACTTGGGTTCGGTGAATCTCGCCTTCATCGCAGTCCACTGCTCAGGCATGATCCAACCATGGATCGGTTCTCCGTCGCGATCACGGACCTTCTGGTCATTGATCGCATTACGGATCAGCTTGGCGGCGACGGCAGAAAACTTTACCTCGATCTTCTTAGCCCTGTGTGGTGGATAGAAATAGATTTTCTACAAGAAGTAAAATAGAGAGTTACATAATATGCATAAATAATTATTAATATTAAAAGTAAATATATTTTTACCTTAAAGTGGGCAAACCAAAATGCCTTCCTATCTTTAGGAGCATCTGAGAAATTAATCCAAGGCCCACCATAGTTCTACCTCAAAAAATGTCCTAGTGCTCTCTATACCGCCGAGGGACGATATCTATATAATGATAATTAAATTTATGAATATATAGATATAATAATTTGGAAAATATTAACTATTTAACTTACTTGTTAGGCCCATCCCACCAAATCTCCATCCTCGTCTCGCCCGGAGATGCGCATAGAGGATCATTTTGATCATGTGTAGACGGAGTCGACTCAACCTCCTCCATCTGCTCCTCTATCTCTATGGTGCCATCAGCAGGAGAAAGGCTGGACGGGGGAGTAGTCTCCGGCATAGAACTAGGTCCCAGGAGTACTGCCACGTACCGTCGACGGAGTCGAAGATGTGACTGGTCGATACACTGGAGTACTCTGCGATGACGATCCAGAACCAGCAGGTATCCGGTAGCTATGTGCCTGACTACAGATCGTTATCTTCTGGCATATCTAGAGAGCTTGGGCATTAAGGTGATAGTGCCTGGAGTTGAGATGCAGATATGGGGACTGCAGATTTAGTCAGAGTTGATAGACCGGATCAGGGCTACACAGTTTGAGGATGAGTCCCTGAGGAGCATCAGGGTGCAGGTTCAGATTGGATTATCAGATGACTTCAACATTGCTGATGATGGTTCATGGAGGCACGGTACCAGGTTGTGTGTGCCGAGTGGGTCATTGCGCGAGGAGGTTCTTCAGAAGGCGCATCGATCCCAGTACTCTATGCATCCAGGTGCCAACAAGATGTATAGAGATCTGAGAGAGCATGTATGGTGGTACGGGATAAAGCGGGAGGTAGTAAGCTTCGTATCCCGATGCTTAGTGTGCCAGCAGGTGAAGGAGGAGAGGCAAAGGCCAGGAGGATTGCTCCAGCCATTACCCATTCTGGAGTGGAAATGGGAACATGTGACCATGGATTTTGTTTCTGGGCTTTCCCGTTCTCTAGGAGGGAAGGATGCGATTTGGGTCATCATAGACAGGTTGACCAAATTGGCCCACTTTCTACCATTCAAAGTGGTTACGTCTACGAAGAGACTAGCAGAGATGTATATGCGCCAGATAGTCAGACTGCATGGAGTTCCTGTAAGCATAGTATTAGACCGGGACAGTCGCTTTACGTCGCATTTCTGGAGGAGTCTGCAGGCTAGCTTAGGCACCCAGCTCAAGTTTAGTACTGCATATCACCCACAGACAGACGGTCAGTCAGAGAGGACCATTCAGACCCTCGAGAACATGCTTCGCACTTGTGTTCTAGATTTCAGAGGCTCATGGGAGGATCACTTGCACTTGGTAGAGTTTGCTTACAACAACAGCTACCAAGCCAGTATCGAGATGTCACCATTCGAAGCGTTGTATGGACGGAGGTGTCGCACTCCGTTATCATGGGATGATGTAGGCGAGAGAGCTTTGCTTGGCCCGGAGATGGTAGTGGATGCGGTGGAGAAGGTCAAGCTCATTAGAGATAGACTTCGGGTGGCGCAGGACAGGCAGCGGCATTGGGCCGATAGCCACCGGAGACCTTTGGAGTTTGAGGTATAGCTTAGAATTTAGATTTTGTTCTTGTATTTTCTTGTGATTGCTTATTTTAGATTAAGTGCTGAGACCTTGTTTGTGCTAGGTTGGTGATCTGATGTTTCTGAGGATTTTTCCGACGCAGGGTACTATTCGCTTCGGTGGAGGCGGAAAGCTTAGCCCACGTTTCGTCGGACCCTTCAGCATCCTTGAGAGGGTCGACGCTGTGGCGTATAGGCTAGATTTGCCGCCTACGCTAGAGCAAGTTCATGATGTGTTCCACGTGTCGCAGTTGAGATGGTACGTGGCGGATCCTAGTCACGTATTGGATTACTCAGAGATCGTGGTGGGCCCTACTCTTAGCTATCCAGAGCAGCCGGTGGAGATTCTGGATCGACGGAAGAAGGTATTAAGGAACCAGACTATTTCCTTGGTTTGTGTCGCATGGAGGCATCACTCTCCAGGTGAGTCGACCTGGGAGAGGGAGAATGAAATGCGCGAGTGATACCCTTATCTTTTTGAGCCCTGAGGTATGGTTCTTTTCTTTTTCTTGCATTCATGCCCTAGTTTCGTCTTTTAATTTCGAGGACGAAATTATTTTAAGGAGGGTAGGCTTGTCACTACCCAAATCTAGAAAATAGGATTTTTATTTTTTTATTTTTGGTAAATTGTGTATTGATCATAAATAATTATATTTATATTTAATTAGTGGTTGTATTAATTTTTATTGGTTGTTTTAGGATTTTGGCTAGTCTGGACCCATGTCAGACTCTAGTGGACCCATGTTAAACCAACCAACACCCTTGTCAGACTCATTTATGGGTTTAGAATAGTTATAAAAAAATTTATTAGTTAATTGGAGAGTTTTGGATTAGTTAGAATGTGTTTAGAAAATCCCAAACCCAAATCCTATTTTTAGCATGACTTATTAGGATGGTATTTTGGACATTGTGCTATGTTCACAAGCCTTAACCCTATATTTCTTTCACCTAGCCGAACCCCCCCCCCCCCAATTCTATTTCACTTTATTCCATTCTTCTTCTTCACTCTTTTTTCCATTTTCTTCTTCTTCCTTCTTCCAATTTCTCCATTTCAAGTAAGTGCTTCACCCCTTCTTCTTCTTCTTCTCTTTATTCATTTATTTCTCCCATTAATGCAAACCCTAACCCTTTTTTTCCTAACCTAGGTGTGTAGAGCCTAGACTTAGTGTAGAGACTTGGCTTGGAGGCTTTAGGGTGGTGATTTCTAAGGTTTTGGAGACTTTGGCCTTGGGATTCCAACTCCCAAGAGGTAAACCCTAACTTTTCTCTTAGTAGTTGCTTTAATATAGTGTAATTAGTAGTTTAGAACCTTCCTAGACCTTAAGGCTACCCGTGGGAGGAAGTTAGAGCTTGTTTGGTTGTGTTTGGAGACTTTGACATTAGTTTTGTATCAATTTTGGGTGAAATCCGAGATTGGCCCAATCTTGGGTGATACCGTAGGTTAGACGGACCTAAGTAGACGTACTTGGGTGTCTTGAGGGTAAGTACGTGTCTCCGTTAGGACACCTGAGGTCGTGTCGCAGAGATTTGGGCATTTCGGGCTATTTGGGGGATTTTTGTCGCCGTGGGTTCCACATGCATACAAATTTTTGCCACGGACCTAGAATCAGAGAATTAGTATTTTTTTCTAGGTTTTAGACATCGATTAGAACTCGTGGATAAATTTTGGGTCGATTCCGAGTAGGTTTGGTGTGCGTTTCACGAGTTATCGTGAACCGAACTCCACGTGTTTGTCAAAATGACCGAATGGCCATTTCGACTTGGTTTCTAGGTTTCGGGCTTGTACACGGATTGGTTTAGCTTTGGGGAGTGTATACTGGGGTTTTCGAGTTATATTATATATATATATATATATGTGTGTGTGTGTGTGTGTGTATATATGTATAGGGGTGGTTGTGCGTGTCTTGGTGTGGTTGTGTGTGTGTTTGAGAGTGTTGTGTGTTGTGTGTTGTGTGCTGAGTGTGTTAGTGTGTTAGTGTGTGTGTTTGTGTAAGTGTGTGTATGTATATATGTATACGAGTCTATATATATAAATATATATATATATATATATATATATATATATGAGTGTGTGTGTGTATATATATATATATATATATATATATATATGTGTGTGTGTGTGTGTGTGTGTGTGTGTAGATATGTATATATTGTTAGCAATAATTAAACATTCGTTCTGTTTCTTTCAGCAAATATGCAACTAAAATAAAAATGAGTTCAGAGTTACCGGCCTATGGGAAAGTCTTGCTGAACGCACTGCCCTAAGAGTTGATCCGAGGTCTATGTACAGGCTGTTCTCAGATGCTCCTAGTGGTAAAACCCCCAGTACTACCGGCTTCTCGTTGTCGTACACTGTCACGACCCGCACCCGGTATAAGGGCACGAGAGCGTGGGTACGTCCAGCCTACGCCGCAGCATCGGCGGTAGAACGCTGTCTAGGTCAAGTGCTATCTAGATAATCTCACACTAGTATCCAACTCCATAAGGAGACACGGATAACACTAAAATAAATCTAGAAATACTCAATCACAACTACAGCACGATAGGAAATGAAGAAATAAAAGAATACAGCACAAGTCTAATGATAACATAACATACCTGCAATCCTTAACTTCCAATCCCCAAGTGTCAGAAACCAGTCTACTAATGTCACAGTCTGGAAAAATATTTTCCAGTCAGGAAGGAGCAAAGTACATCTCTAAATAGCAGTTCTATATAAATGACATAAACTATGTAGCAGTTCTAGATGAAAACATACCAGATGCATGTATAGGTACGAGAAATGTACAATGAAAGAAATACTGAAAATACTGTAAGTAACTGCAGGAAAAGAAACAATATGTCCAAGAGCAAGAAACCTATGACTAAGTGTGTGAGTACTAGCTTTAACATGTGATCGGCTTGGGAACTTGATCAGGCTGGTTACATGTGATTAGCTATGATTCATGGAAGGTCAGGCTAACCGTAGGTTAGCTATGATGCATGGAGAGGTCAGGCTAATCACACGTAACAGCTATGAGGCATGGAGATGGTCAGGCCGCACCCGACGTGAGATGTGGGGTGAGCTATGATGCATGGATAGTTGGGTATGATCACATATCTACACTAAAATACTCCCCAAACCCCCGACTGGTATAGTAGATCCAATCATGGTACGCTACGGCACGGGATTCCCTAGGAAGGTAGCAAATCTCCCCGGGAATCAGTGTCTGTACATGCACAAGATAACAAGGAAAATAAGTCTTGTACAAGCTACACCATGAATAAGGAATAACATCTCATGACGAGATCCGTGTATACCAATCCGTGTAACCAATGTGTCAAGAACATGGATATTTACACTAGATACAGTGAACATAGGTGATATCATAAATTAGAAACTAATCAGAGAATGTACTTGCCTTGGGTCCTTAGCTGGTAAAACCAATGTCCTGTTCCAGAGTATCCCCTGGGTAAACCAACAGTCCTATAAACATAACACAAGCAAACCACATTTGCATCAGATGCTACATTAACACAGTCAAAAATACTGGTCTCAGGGCCATGTCAGGCAGGGCACTAGTCAACTAGGGTCATCTAGTAGGGATACGTATATAATACACATTACACTTATTAATACTTACTATATTTATACATGCACCAATTTAAATGTATTTACAATATATATATATATCTTTTAAATACATATTTGATTTATACTAGTTGAACATTATATATGTATACTCATACATATGCTAAAATACCTTTTAAAATATATATATATAAATACTAAATTGATTACATATACTAGAAATACGTATTTACGTATATAAATCATTTCGAACTTATTTTGAACAATAATTTCAAATAAAAGTTTATTTATAAAAACTAGGATTTATGTAAAAGCCAATATTTTTCATTTATGGTAAAATCGGTCACCGATCCAATAAACTAATTTTTGAACTCATTTTATTATTGAAACTATATTTTTAATAATAATATAAAACCCAAGATTTATTATATTTAACATAATCAAAAACCTTTTAATTTAATACGTAAAAAATGAACTAATTACATGAAATCACTAAACTAATTATATGAAAATACTAACTAATTAATTAATAGTTACTAACTAATCAATAATTAATTACTGATTAATAAATTATTAAAACTTAATTACTGAATAATTATAACTAATATAATTAAACTAATTGATTAATTATAACTAATTAAGAATAATTAACTACCCTAATTACATGAAATTTCTATACTAATTACATTAATTTACTAGACTAATTATAATTTCAATTAACTAATTATATAAAGTAAACTAATTATATAAATAACTAATTATATAAAATAAACTAATTATATAAATTAATTAACTAATTAATGAATTAATGAAACAAATCTTGAGTTAATTAAACTAATTATAATTAATTACTAACTAATTAATGCAATTAATAAACTAATCATAATTAACTAATTATTAACTCACCTTTACATATAATTCAACCAAATATAAATCCCTAACTATCTACACTACAGAACCGAAGCAAAGAAAGAGGGAAGAGGGAGAAGGGTCTCACCGGAGTTACTCCGGCGTCGGCGCGGGGCTCGCCGGGAATCAGCGCGGTGGACGGCGTGGAGCTCGAGAGCAGCGGCGTGGAGCTCGAGGGCAGCGGGCTCGGCGCTCGAGGGCAGCGGGCTCGGCGCTCGAGGGGACGGGCTCGGCGCTCGAGGGCAGCGGCTTCGAGGAGACGTCGGCGGCGGGATCTCGACGACGGCGGCGTCTGGTCGAGGAGGCGGGCTCGGCGGTTCCTCTGTTCGAGGCGGTCGGTGCTCGTCTCGGAGGATCTGGGCGGCGTTCGGCGGCGGCTACCGGCTTCAGCGGCCACGGCTCGACGCGGCCACGGTGGTTCTTCTCGGCGGAGGCGGCTTCGGCGGCTTGATTCAGCGGATCTGGGCGGCGTCCGGCGGAGGCTACCGGCTTCAGCGGCCACGGTTAGGTTTAGGGTCTGATCTGAGCGTCGGGGTCGTGTCCGGGGCTGGACACGACGGGGTGCTGTACTGTGGACGTGTCCGGGTCTGCCGGACACGGGGATGCTGTTGTACAGTAGGGGAGGTAGATGTGTCCGGTGTGTCGGACACAAAAAATCTGTTTGTAATATTGTAACCGGACACAGGAAATGAAATGGATACGGTGGGACACCCGGGGTCGGACCCGAGACCATCACGGCTGACACGGATGCTGGACACACGGACACGAGCACACAAAATGGTGATGGATTTGGCTTGTGGGAATTTGTGGAGGCTATCTAGAAATTTGGAGATTAGGGTTTCTTGGGAAATGTGAGAATGAGAACTTAAATAGGGAGAAGGGTGTGGGATAAAGGGTTGCGGGTTGGCCCAATAATGAATGGCCCAGAATTAAATATAAAAAAAGGTTTCTCATGTGGGAAAAATGAGGGTGTGGGCTAGTTAATAGGAAATGGAAATTTAAAAATAAAAAATAAAGATTATATTTTCAGAAATATTTTTAGGAAAGCTAGCAAATTTTCAATTTGCTACTAATTAATACATTTTGCAAAATCTTAGAGAGTATGACATTTATTTTATTTACTATCCCAAAAATTCATTTTACTTTATGAACTAGTCTTTTAAATAACTATTTAGTTAAAACAATAATGTTATGATTCAAGCCAATAAATATTTGAAACTAGAAATATATATATTATTATTTATGTACTTATTTTATAAGAAAGCGACATTTATGAAAAAAAATGATTTTTATACAAGATTTTTAAATTACCTTCTAAAATCAACATCGTTCAAAATCAACTAAAAATTTCAAGGAGAAATATTTTATAAAACTCAATATATTAAAATGAATTAAAATCTAATTATTTTGGAAATTGGAAATCGGAGGTTACAAGTCTATCCACCTTAGAAAAATTTCGTCCTCGAAATTTTAGGGATGACTAGGATAGAAAAAATTTTGTTGTTCATAATGATGAATATATCATTGAAGAAAATATTTCTATAAGGAGAATATTTACCAAACAGCAGAAAACATGAAGAAAAAGAAAATATGGTTTAAGATAGGAGTAACTTGAAGGAATCATGGCTCGGCCTTGAATCCTCTAGAAAGTTTTAGGTTTTGGGAAGTAGACACGATCACAAAAAACAGATAATTGGAATAATGCACGTTACCTTTTCAAAGTAA
This sequence comes from Iris macrosiphon, assembly GCA_036927795.1. Taxonomy (NCBI): domain Eukaryota; kingdom Viridiplantae; phylum Streptophyta; class Magnoliopsida; order Asparagales; family Iridaceae; genus Iris; species Iris macrosiphon. Next base: position 171,285,557 of record JAYESA010000005.1, on the reverse strand, counting down.
CTAAACCAAGGAAGACCCAGTATAAAGAATGATATAGACATGAAAGTTATGGCTAATTCGAAAGATACGGTCGGCAATTTGATTTAAGAAAATTAAATACATCCTTCAGAATGTAATCAAGAGACATCTAATTGCCTCTCTTAATTTCTAGGAAAAATAGTCTTTACTACCATCTGAAAATAATCCTTCCTTTTTATCCTCGTTCATTTTACTTTTCTCAATCTTGTGATTCATCATTAACTAACATTTATAAAAGTTCCAAATTCCACAACTTTATTAGATTAGATCTTAGAATTTCTGAATCAAAAGCCTTATCATCAAATTCGAATTGTTTATCTTAACATCAACTATACCTCGATTATTTTCTTCGATTTCAAATGTTACTGTCATGGTCAAGATTTTAATTTAAATCACAACCTCAATATACCATGATCTTACCTTACGACCTTCAATTATATGATCCCATAATCAATTATATTATAATCTTCTTTACCATGAGCTTCATGTCACTCCATATTTCTTTATCCGTATGTATAATGGTTCCAAATTTTGAACTAATATATTTTTTTTTTTTTTCATCCACTGAATTTATTATCCCAATGTAAAATTTTTACTACTCAAATCCTCAATATTTTAATTGAATTACAGTCGTATCATAATCTCCTCAAATTTCTCAAATTTTTAATAATCAATTCAATCATATCAAGACCTCCTTAAAATTAATAAATTCTCAATTTTTTTTTTTTTTTTTGGCTCTGTGAATTTCTTAATTCTCCCTCTAAGTAAATGGTTGTCCTCGAATTTCAATCATACCTCGATTTTCATAAAATCAATGATCCATCAACTCCGTTATAACAACCCCTAAATTCTTTATTTAATTTAATGCTCATCCACAAATTTAATCCTCTTGTCTCTTTTTGTCAGTCATAACCTCGTCATAGATCTTTGCTACGGTCAAAACCCTCAACAATCAAGTCTAAGAGAATTCTACCTACAACCATACAACATGCAACCTAAGGGAAATATGTATGATCATGGTGTCTTTTGTCATGGTATTGCAGTCTCTGTATCAGGGGTACTACTAACTACATTATAACAAGAACTCATGTATACAGCTACGGTACTAAGGTATCAATCAATCAGAAGACAACAAGAACATGAGGAAAGAAAAGAAAGAACCTGCTTAATATATACTTGTACTATCTTCTAACAAACACTTAACTCTAGCACACTAACAATTTCCTATTCATGTACACTGGTACCCATATCAACTAATCATATATTAATATTCATACCTCTCATCTACCAAAAATTAATCCTCAAAATAATCGTCAAGGTTTAACTTCCCGATCAACTTAAAATAAAATGCATATACCTCCTCAAAATTAGATACTTCACATCGAAATAAAATTTAATCACTTCTAAAATCTTTGTAGCCTTAACTATGTTTAGTGAATCAAATTTTAAATCCTCAATATTTTGACAACATAAAATCTCAACTCCTTAGAAATTCTTGAAAATTTAAAATTCATTTCCACCTTTTAATTTATAACTCCTCAATGTACATATTAGTGCTCACGGTCTCTGATACTCAAGGTGCACTCAATGCATCTAGTGTTTATAACTGTGTACTAAAATTGTACTGCCTGAATCACTTGCACTATTACCTCCAATGATCAAAGTTATCATCAACTGTGTTCTCTTTCATGATTTCAATTTATGTCGACTGGTACATCATCTAATTATCAACACACAGAGTGCTTACTGTTATTAACGTCATCCTTGACTAATCCTCGATATAGAATCATTAGCACTCTTGGTATTATATCACTAGCTGCATTAATGGATTATCTCATCAAGCTCATTAGACTCATGATCACCTGTATCCTCTATAACACTCATGTTTCTTTACTCTCATGGGTATGTGTATGGTTCCTCATCTCGATGGTTGTATATGTATTTTCTTCAATCCTTTAAAGCCTATTAAACTAATCCGTGATACGCTTCACAACTTCCATTACTAATCTGGATATTTCTCTACTTATGACATCTCATTAAACCCTTTATACATATACATTTCTTTACCTTTAACATTTTCGATATCAATCATCAAATTGGACATCATTCTCCATAAATTCTTAACACAATTCCTGGATAGTCAATCATTTACATAGATCACTCAATTATATAATCATGATTATCCAGGACGGGTAATTGGCTCTGATACTAACTCTGAGAACTATCACTGATACTCTATACTCTCCTTAACTCTCAGTCTCTAATGACACTACTCCTAGAATCATTGGTACAAGGTACTATACTAAGGGCTAACTCTAGATTAAAGCCTACTGCTCACATGTCCAACTAAGAAACACTTACAACTCACTAGCAACACAGTCAATACTAATATAAGACACAACAAAATTACAAGCCACTATTTATCATACTTAACAAGAAATCCTCAAGGAATAGGAGCCCAAAGACTGAATTGAGGACAGAAGGTATCTTTACTGCTAGTAAAGAAAGAAGTGGTGGAACAAAGTCCGGGAATAACAGAAATAGATAAGTCTTGAGATGATATTTTAAGAACCAATTTAGGATACAACCTGATAATCATACACGTCTGTCTGAAATCATGACACTCAGAATCCTCGCCACGCCAGTAAGCATAGATGCGATAAACGATAGGTTTCGTAACTAAGGTATGCACTCTATAATCATGTCGTCTAGAATCTTCGCCACGCCAACCGGTATGGCTGCGAAAGACTCTAAGCTTCATAACTATAGTACGTACATCCAGGTCAGGTTCCTACGTTCTCGTCACCACAGCTAATATGGCTGCGATAAATTCTAGGTTCCATAACCAAAGTAGACTTTTTTTTTTTTTTTTTTACCTTTCTCACTGTCCTCATCAATATATGTCATCAGATGATACCGTAAATTTTAGTCCGTAAAATTCATCTCAATTTGAAATCAACTCAACAACGATACCAGGAATTAAAGTTAACAACTGGTCAACAAGAATCAAACTCAACAATGATACCAAGAATTTAATTTAACGACTGCTCAACAAGAATCAAGTTCAGTGACAACAAGCGAGAGCGGACGAAATCAAGGAAAAAGATTTAAATTGGAATAAGATTCTCAAGGGGTCGTCCCAGGAATCTCTCAAGAATTTGTGATTGAGTATCCTCTCTCATCCTAGTATCCTATGTCATATATTTAATAGTAGGTACGCAGTAGTACAACTATGACGTAGCACTACTACGACATCGCACCACTTGCGAAGTCAGACCTGCATGGGCCACCACTAAAACGTGTCACGACCCGCACCCGGTATAAGGGCACGAGAGCGTGGGTACGTCCAGCCTACGCCGCAGCATCGGCGGTAGAACGCTGTCTAGGTCAAGTGCTATCTAGATAATCTCACACTAGTATCCAACTCCATAAGGAGACACGGATAACACTAAAATAAATCTAGAAATACTCAATCACAACTACAGCACGATAGGAAATGAAGAAATAAAAGAATACAGCACAAGTCTAATGATAACATAACATACCTGCAATCCTTAACTTCCAATCCCCAAGTGTCAGAAACCAGTCTACTAATGTCACAGTCTGGAAAAATATTTTCCAGTCAGGAAGGAGCAAAGTACATCTCTAAATAGCAGTTCTATATAAATGACATAAACTATGTAGCAGTTCTAGATAAAAACATACCAGATGCATGTATAGGTACGAGAAATATACAATGAAAGAAATACTGAAAATACTGTAAGTAACTGCAGGAAAAGAAACAATATGTCCAAGAGCAAGAAACCTATGACTAAGTGTGTGAGTACTAGCTTTAACATGTGATCGGCTTGGGAACTTGATCAGGCTGGTTACATGTGATTAGCTATGATTCATGGAAGGTCAGGCTAACCGTAGGTTAGCTATGATGCATGGAGAGGTCAGGCTAATCACACGTAACAGCTATGAGGCATGGAGATGGTCAGGCCGCACCCGACGTGAGATGTGGGGTGAGCTATGATGCATGGATAGTTGGGTATGATCACATATCTACACTAAAATACTCCCCAAACCCCCGACTGGTATAGTAGATCCAATCATGGTACGCTACGGCACGGGATTCCCTAGGAAGGTAGCAAATCTCCCCGGGAATCAGTGTCTGTACATGCACAAGATAACAAGGAAAACAAGTCTTGTACAAGCTACACCATGAATAAGGAATAACATCTCATGACGAGATCCGTGTATACCAATCCGTGTAACCAATGTGTCAAGAATATGGATATTTACACTAGATACAGTGAACATAGGTGATATCATAAATTAGAAACTAATCAGAGAATGTACTTGCCTTGGGTCCTTAGCTGGTAAAACCAATGTCCTGTTCCAGAGTATCCCCTGGGTAAACCAACAGTCCTATAAACATAACACAAGCAAACCACATTTGCATCAGATGCTACATTAACACAGTCAAAAATACTGGTCTCAGGGCCATGTCAGGCAGGGCACTAGTCAACTAGGGTCATCTAGTAGGGATACGTATATAATACACATTACACTTATTAATACTTACTATATTTATACATGCACCAATTTAAATGTATTTACAATATATATATATATCTTTTAAATACATATTTGATTTATACTAGTTGAACATTATATATGTATACTCATACATATGCTAAAATACCTTTTAAAATATATATATATATAAATACTAAATTGATTACATATACTAGAAATACGTATTTACGTATATAAATCATTTCGAACTTATTTTGAACAATAATTTCAAATAAAAGTTTATTTATAAAAACTAGGATTTATGTAAAAGCCAATATTTTTCATTTATGGTAAAATCGGTCACCGATCCAATAAACTAATTTTTGAACTCATTTTATTATTGAAACTATATTTTTAATAATAATATAAAACCCAAGATTTATTATATTTAACATAATCAAAAACCTTTTAATTTAATACGTAAAAAATGAACTAATTACATGAAATCACTAAACTAATTATATGAAAATACTAACTAATTAATTAATAGTTACTAACTAATCAATAATTAATTACTGATTAATAAATTATTAAAACTTAATTACTGAATAATTATAACTAATATAATTAAACTAATTGATTAATTATAACTAATTAAGAATAATTAACTACCCTAATTACATGAAATTTCTATACTAATTACATTAATTTACTAGACTAATTATAATTTCAATTAACTAATTATATAAAGTAAACTAATTATATAAATAACTAATTATATAAAATAAACTAATTATATAAATTAATTAACTAATTAATGAATTAATGAAACAAATCTTGAGTTAATTAAACTAATTATAATTAATTACTAACTAATTAATGCAATTAATAAACTAATCATAATTAACTAATTATTAACTCACCTTTACATATAATTCAACCAAATATAAATCCCTAACTATCTACACTACAGAACCGAAGCAAAGAAAGAGGGAAGAGGGAGAAGGGTCTCACCGGAGTTACTCCGGCGTCGGCGCGGGGCTCGCCGGGAATCAGCGCGGTGGACGGCGTGGAGCTCGAGAGCAGCGGCGTGGAGCTCGAGGGCAACGGGCTCGGCGCTCGAGGGCAGCGGGCTCGGCGCTCGAGGGGGCGGGCTCGGCGCTCGAGGGCAGCGGCTTCGAGGAGACATCGGCGGCGGGATCTCGACGACGGCGGCGTCTGGTCGAGGAGGCGGGCTCGGCGGTTCCTCTGTTCGAGGCGGTCGGTGCTCGTCTCGACGGATCTGGGCGGCGTTCGGCGGCGGCTACCGGCTTCAGCGGCCACTGCTCGACGCGGCCACGGTGGTTCTTCTCGGCGGAGGCGGCTTCGGCGGCTTGATTCAGCGGATCTGGGCGGCGTCCGGCGGAGGCTACCGGCTTCAGCGGCCACGGTTAGGTTTAGGGTCTGATCTGAGCGTCGGGGTCGTGTCCGGGGCTGGACACGACGGGGTGCTGTACTGTGGACGTGTCCGGGTCTGCCGGACACGGGGATGCTGTTGTACAGTGGGGGAGGTGGATGTGTCCGGTGTGTCGGACACAAAAAATCTGTTTGTAATATTGTAACCGGACACAGGAAATGAAATGGATACGGTGGGACACCCGGGGTCGGACCCGAGACCATCACGGCTGACACGGATGCTGGACACACGGACACGAGCACACAAAATGGTGATGGATTTGGCTTGTGGGAATTTGTGGAGGCTATCTAGAAATTTGGAGATTAGGGTTTCTTGGAAAATGTGAGAATGAGAACTTAAATAGGGAGAAGGGTGTGGGATAAAGGGTTGCGGGTTGGCCCAATAATGAATGGCCCAGAATTAAATATAAAAAAAGGTTTCTCATGTGGGAAAAATGAGGGTGTGGGCTAGTTAATAGGAAATGGAAATTTAAAAAATAAAAAATAAAGATTATATTTTCAGAAATATTTTTAGGAAAGCTAGCAAATTTTCAATTTGCTACTAATTAATACATTTTGCAAAATCTTAGAAAGTATGACATTTATTTTATTTACTATCCCAAAAATTCATTTTACTTTATGAACTAGTCTTTTAAATAACTATTTAGTTAAAACAATAATGTTATGATTCAAGCCAATAAATATTTGAAAATAGAAATATATATATTATTATTTATGTACTTATTTTATAAGAAAGCGACATTTATGAAAAAAAATGATTTTTATACAAGATTTTTAAATTACCTTCTAAAATCAACATCGTTCAAAATCAACTAAAAATTTCAAGGAGAAATATTTTATAAAACTCAATATATTAAAATGAATTAAAATCTAATTATTTTGGAAATTGGAAATCGGAGGTTACATACACAACTTCGAGAGATGCGACCCGAACTTAGCCTTGCCCAGAACGAAACACGGAACCCGACCCGCACCCGACCCGCTTCTCCCCCACGAACCCTAGCCCTCGCACGACCCGCGCCTGGCCCGATTCCTCCGCCGGCCGCTTCGCCGGAGCCCCCGCCCGCGCCCCTCGCCTCGGCCCCGACTCCTCCGCCACGTCCCCCCGCCTCACTCGGCCACCCCTCGGCCACGACTTCCTCCCCCAGCCTTTAAATACCCCCCTGCGTCGACCCCCACCGCCACGAACCTCCGTCGACGCCGCTCCTCCACTCGCCGCCACCACGCTCCCCCCGTCGACGCCGCTCCTCCACTCGCCGCCACCACGCTCCCCCCCGCCGACGCCGCCACGGCCACCTCCCTCTCCTCCTCTTTCCTCCTCCCCCGCAGCAGCCGACAGCCCGCAGCACCGCACCCGAGCCCGGCTCCGGCCGCCTCCCGCGCGGCTCCGCCCGTCTCCGCCTCGACCCGCCGTGCAGCGGCGCAGCCTTGGCCGCCCCTCCGCCGGAGCTCTCAAGCCCTAACCCTAACCCTAAAGTTTCCAATCGGACACGGGGACACAGGACACAGTGTCCTGTGTCGTGTCGGACACGATTTTGACTGGTTTTTCGACCCAGTTCAGGTGCGTGTATCTTTCACTTCGTAGCTCTGTTTTCAATTTCGTAAATTGCGTTGGGAAGCCGGTGTAACCCTCTCGGTGTCCGGACAAACTGTTCGGGGCATCGCGTCCTGTGGTGATCGCACACCGCGATCCAAAAACAGGAAAAACCAGACCCTGTTTCACCCCGGAACTGAGTCCGCCCCGCCAAACGGGACGACTTGGTCATGTGCGGTCTTCACAGATATGTACGCATCGTCGATACGGACGTGTGAATCTTCGTGGAAGCTGATTCGGGTGTGCGTGCACACCGGAATCAACGCGTATCCGCGGACATCGCCCCGTATCCGCCTTTTCTGCAATTCATCCTAACTTCGTGCACACTCGTCAGATCGAGACGAAACTTGCGCCATCGGACTCGTAGCGATACGCTGGTCCTGTGGGTCAAGTTTGGTTCGATTCTGAGAACGTTAACGAAATCGCGTGTCGTGGGCCCCACAGGTCCCGCTCGACGGGCGATTTTGTGTTCGGCTCATCGGAATCCAAATCTGGAAGTTCCGTTGGGTTCGTATCAGCGTTCCTGACCTGTTGACACTAAGTTTGGTGAATTTGGAGACCTTTGACCCGGACACGTTTTTCGGTGCAAAGCGGGCCCACCGGCGGACCCCGTTTTGACCCGAAACTGCCGTTTTTGTCCTTGTCTCCAAATTGGACCCAAGGACAGGCGTTTCTAGCTATTTGACATCTTCTGAGCATTATGGTAATGTCTATTTCAGCTTTTGGACTCATCTCTGGAATTTTTCCCCGAGAGCCAATATTAATCGGATCCAAACAAACAGGCAAGTACCTGCACTTCAAGTTAATCTTTATATATTGTGATAATTAATTCCCTGCCATACATGTACCCTTGATGTTTACACCTAGTGTTAGAAATGTTGAATTTCATGTCTTGAATATTGGAGTTCATGTCTTGTTTTTCATGTCGGGTGGGAGAATACTGAAAGGCATGTAGCTTACCCTAACTCTTGCCATGATTAATAGCTGTTGGTACACGACTGTCCATCAGCCGGATCTCAATTATTCGTGATTAATAGCCGTCTATGACGGCCGGTTTAACCCTATAAACCCCTACATGCCAACTAGGTATTCTAAATACACAAGTTCACACACATAGTTTCTTGTCTTGTTACAGTTTCTATTGTCTGGTTGTAATTCATTTTTCCTGTCACCTTGTTCCTGTTTTACTCATGTCCCTGTCTTACAGCAATTAACTCTTAGTTATTGTTACTATTTATTTATACATATCCTCAACATGATACCTGTCAGTTCATTTTAATTGTCATAAATATTTAGTTTAAATCTTGTTGTGCATTGTGTACTTTGCTCCTTTCCTGACTGGATCTGTTGTTTTAGGCGATGATGAGAACCTTGCCCCTACCTATTATGATCCCTATGAGTTAGCAGGTAACACAGTATGAGGAGCCAGTTCCCACTCAGGAGGCTATTTCTGTGGATTAGTTAGCAGTAGTTACTTATTTACTTCCTTTCAGCATATACTCGGGTTTGTCCCCGATTTATCTTCTGGCTTGTATTAACTGTGGTTTAGTTGTCACAGATTAAATATTATGAAATCTTAGCATTCTTTTTCCTGTGATTATTCTTACATGTTCATTATTGTGGATGAGATAGATGCTTTTTGACTCCAGAACTTGACCTAGACAGCGTACTACCGCCGACACTGCGGCGTAGGCTGGACGTGCCCACGCACTCGTGCCCGAATATCCGGGTGCGGGTCGTGACACGTTTTTGTGGTGGCCCATGCAGGTCAAACGACTAAATTGTTCGGTTTCAACTCAGGGACCGAACAGGCCTGCAATAAAGCTAGGATAAGTTTATAGGATCTCATCCACCTGCTTGAATCATTTTTTGATATCTGTATCGTATTCGAACTAATATGAACTTGCATCTTGCCTTGATTCCTGTGCGCCTCTTATTGGTTATTTTGGATACAGGGAGATGGACCCACAAGCCAGCAACGAGACTCATGCAGAAATACCATAAACCGTTGTGATTACCCAAGGAAACGATGTGATACCGGTCGGTGAAGGCCAATCATCACAAGGCAGTCAAGCAAGTCAGCCTGCCTCAATAATCCGTCAAGATGGCGTTCCACCCTCGACGCAGCCTATTCCACCGATGCCTTCCTTCCCACCGGGACCGCCTATGGACGAACAGCAGATGTTTCGCATGTTCTACGTAATGATGCAAGCCTATCAGAAGGTCCAACAAGAAGCTCAGCAAAACCAAGCGGAGAACTTCATCGACAGAATTAGCTCGGAGTCACGGAAGCCAAGCAGTTCAAATGCAATTACCTTCGACGAGGACGTCCTTACTGCAGCGCGACCTGTGGAGTGCACCACAAGGATCGAGTCCCGCCAGAAGTGGCCGTATGCGTCAGCACCAGACCAAGCACAACAGGAAAGAGCTGCAAAGCGACCACAGAGGAATCCAACTCAAGGACAGAACCAACGAGTTCCCACTTGTGGCTTTTGTCGAAAACAAGGTCACATTTGGAAGGATTGCAGAAAGAGGCTAGGTGTCTGTCTATATTGTGGATCAGCAGCACATCGAGTGAAGGACTGTGCCGCTACTCCAAGAACACGGACAAGCTTACGCGATGACCGTGGAGAACGTGCAGACTCTTAGAGTCACTAATGCACGTAAGCGATTCGTAGATACCGTTTTCTAGTATTATTTTAGCTTGTGCCTACTGGTTCGTGACCTCAGCCCCAACCTAGTAATTTTGAACTTGCTAATAACCTGGTATGCTTTTATATTTAATAACTGTAGAGATTGTAGAGTCTTCTGTTATTTTACTTATTATGTGAATTTAAATTTTGTACCTCCTTTCATCATCATCTAGCGCACTTAATTTTGATGTACCTTGTTTATGCTGCTGTTCTATAGCCTAGTTTTGCAAGCTTACTCTTTATCAGGCTTGTTCATGACACGTGTATTATTGGACGCGTACACTAATACAAGTGTCTGTTCAGAATCAGTGTATTACGGTCTGATCAACCTTAGTGCATTTTGATTCGCACTTCGCACGACTCCTTTACGTGGATTGAGATGCGTAGTGATTAGTAGACAAATATACTTGACCTAGACATGCTGAGCCTATCGTATCAGTTACATAACTAAACTAATACGAGCATACGAATAAATGACTACCAGAATATAACCTCAATCCATAACCGCCTGACAAATCCCACTAGAATTCTTTAAACGCCTTGATCCCTATACTTCTGTTCTATCACCCCACCCTTGAACTCTTTATTATTGATCCTCGTCTTCCCTTATTTCGGGAAGACGAAATCATGTGCTTGGTATAAGTTGATACATAGATAGTACTAGATATGCCACCTAGGCCGATCACATACTTGAGGACTAACCTTTCGTAATTGAGGACATATCATATGTGATATGATCGGCGTTGAAATTTTGAGGATTGAATGACATGAGTAAACATATTAAAGATTATTTTCTTAGAGTATATGGTCTTTTGTGATAGATGGATAAACTCTAAGTTGGGTAGCAATGCAGTTGTCAACTCGAGAGGAATGTCCTTTGGATTGTGACCGAGTAAGGTTAGATTGGAAGAAGCAAGCCTTTATAATTTTGAAAATTTAGAGGAGTGACTAAGATGATTAATAAATTGATATCGAGGACCCAATAGTTACATCCTAGGTACATGATTTAATTTTGAATAATGAGAGTAAAATCGTCAACTTGAATTTAGAGGATGTAATTCAGACTTGAACATTGGTGGACTACACTTAAATTATTTTTCAATTTGATGATTTAAATTAAGAATTTAAAAGTTGATGGTTGGACTACCTAGTTGGAATATTGAGGATGTGAATGTAATTTAAAAGGGCTGAAACATACCAATATTGTTGGACTCGAATCACTTCAAGGGGAATTATGATAATTCGAATCGTGAGGCAAGGTCATCTTGAAAATACTATATGGACTAAAAATTAAAAAATCTGCTTGTGGATAATTTGAGGAAGTAAGAAATAATAACCATAGGTTGAATTTTGATTGAAACAAGTAGCCATCTTAAATCATGAAAGGATTGCAGTAGACATGATTTGGATTTAATTTACCGCAAGGAGATTGCAATTGATATACATGAAGGGTTAACACATTATGGCTTAATTTTAAATTTCGAGGACGAAATTTTATAAGTTGGGTAGATTGTAAGCCCCTGATTTTTCAAAAAATATAAAAATTGGATTTTTAGCAATTTTCTGGAATTTTCTGGAAATTTTCTGTGATTAAAATCAGGGTTCTAATTATTAACTGATTTTTAATTGATAAAAAATAACATTAAAATATTGTGAAAATAATATTTTTGGGTGTAAAATGGAAAACTGGACTTAGGGTAATTTTTCTGGAATTTATTGGACCCCGGACCTATTTTTAATTGCCTAAAAACTATTTTTTTTAATTAATTAATTAATTAACTAAATTTTATTATTATTATTATTTATTTATAACTATTCCAGCCCAGCCCACATAGCCCCGGCCCAACCGGCCCAAACCCGCTCAGCCCGCTCGCCCTATCGGGTCGGGTCGGGTCCGCCAGACCGAACCCGACCCGCACCCGACCCGCTTCTCCCCCACGAACCCTAGCCCCCGCACGACCCGCGCCTGGCCCGATTCCTCCGCCGGCCGCTTCGCCGGAGCCCCCGCCCGCGCCCCTCGCCTCGGCCCCGACTCCTCCGCCACGTCCCCCCGCCTCACTCGGCCACCCCTCGGCCACGACTTCCTCCCCCAGCCTTTAAATACCCCCCTGCGTCGACCCCCACCGCCACGAACCCCCGTCGACGCCGCTCCTCCACTCGCCGCCACCACGCTCCCCCCGTCGACGCCGCTCCTCCACTCGCCGCCACCACGCTCCCCCCCGCCGACGCCGCCACGGCCACCTCCCTCTGCTCCTCTTTCCTCCTCCCCCGCAGCAGCCGACAGCCCGCAGCACCGCACCCGAGCCCGGCTCCGGCCGCCTCCCGCGCGGCTCCGCCCGTCTCCGCCTCGACCCGCCGTGCAGCGGCACAGCCTTGGCCGCCCCTCCGCCGGAGCTCTCAAGCCCTAACCCTAACCCTAAAGTTTCCAATCGGACACGGGGACACAGGACACAGTGTCCTGTGTCGTGTCGGACACGATTTTGACTGGTTTTTTGACCCAGTTCAGGTGCGTGTATCTTTCACCTCGTAGCTCTGTTTTTAATTTCGTAAATTGCGTTGGGAAGCCGGTGTAACCCTCTCGGTGTCCGAACAAACTGTTCGGGGCATCGCGTCCTGTGGTGATCGCACACCGCGATCCAAAAACAGGAAAAACCAGACCCTGTTTCACCCCGGAACTGAGTCCGCCCGGCCAAACGGGACGACTTGGTCATGTGCGGTCTTCACAGATATGTACGCATCGTCGATACGGACGTGTGAGTCTTCGTGGAAGCTGATTCGGGTGTGCGTGCACACCGGAATCAACGCGTATCCGCGGACATCGCCCCGTATCCGCCTTTTCTGCAATTCATCCTAACTTCGTGCACACTCGTCAGATCGAGACGAAACTTGCGCCATCGGACTCGTAGCGATACGCTGGTCCTGTGGGTCAAGTTTGGTTCGATTCTGAGAACGTTAACGAAATCGCGTGTCGTGGGCCCCACAGGCCCCGCTCGACGGGCGATTTTGTGTTCGGCTCATCGGAATCCAAATATGGAAGTTCCGTTGGGTTCGTATCAGCGTTCCTGACCTGTTGACACTAAGTTTGGTGAATTTGGAGACCTTTGACCCGGACACGTTTTTCGGTGCAAAGCGGGCCCACCGGCGGACCCCGTTTTGACCCGAAACTGCCGTTTTTGCCCTTGTCTCCAAATTAGACCCAAGGACAGGCGTTTCTAGCTATTTGACATCTTCTGAGCATTATGGTAATGTCTATTTCAGCTTTTGGACTCATCTCTGGAATTTTTCCCCGAGAGCCAATATTAATCGGATCCAAACAAACAGGCAAGTACCTGCACTTCAAGTTAATCTTTATATATTGTGATAATTAATTCCCTGCCATACATGTACCCTTGATGTTTACACCTAGTGTTAGAAATGTTGAATTTCATGTCTTGAATATTGGAGTTCATGTCTTGTTTTTCATGTCGGGTGGGAGAATACTGAAAGGCATGTAGCTTACCCTGACTCTTGCCATGATTAATAGCTGTTGGTACACGACTGTCCATCAGCCGGATCTCAATTATTCGTGATTAATAGCCGTCTATGACGGCCGGTTTAACCCTATAAACCCCTACATGCCAACTAGGTATTCTAAATACACAAGTTCACACACATAGTTTCTTGTCTTGTTACAGTTCCTATTGTCTGGTTGTAATTCATTTTTCCTGTCACCTTGTTCCTGTTTTACTCATGTCCCTGTCTTACAGCAATTAACTCTTAGTTATTGTTACTATTTATTTATACATATCCTCAACATGATACCTGTCAGTTCATTTTAATTGTCATAAATATTTAGTTTAAATCTTGTTGTGCATTGTGTACTTTGCTCCTTTCCTGACTGGATCTGTTATTTTAGGCGATGATGAGAACCTTGCCCCTACCTATTATGATCCCTATGAGTTAGCAGGTAACACAGTATGAGGAGCCAGTTCCCACTCAGGAGGCTATTTCTGTGGATTAGTTAGCAGTAGTTACTTATTTACTTTCTTTCAGCATTTACTCGGGTTTGTCCCCGATTTATCTTCTGGCTTGTATTAACTGTGGTTTAGTTGTCACAGATTAAATATTATGAAATCTTAGCATTCTTTTTCCTGTGATTATTCTTACATGTTCATTATTGTGGATGAGATAGATGCTTTTTGACTCCAGAACTTGACCTAGACAGCGTACTACCGCCGACACTGCGGCGTAGGCTGGACGTGCCCACGCACTCGTGCCCGAATATCCGGGTGCGGGTCGTGACAAATAGGTTGAGAAAAAAGTGGATCAAGAGCATGTCTTTAGGAAGTTGGGTTTGCTATCTATGTGTGAGAACACACAGTCAACAATCCCCCCCCCCCAAAACCAAGTTCTGAAAACATAGGTAACAAGGAATGCGAATAGAGAATTTCTGGGCAAGTATATACTATGCATAGATGAGATGGACTACAACCTTGAATCTCACGTAGTGACTATTGTCTTTGTCTGAAGAAGTGCTTGATGGACTATGCCTTGAATCAGACTTCTTGAATCAGATTCAGAGAATAGCACACATAGTACGCTAGAGGTTCTTGGGTCTATCGGGGCAGTACTTTGATTGGCCATGCGCACTTTTTCCATATTCATGAGAGTTGTCTGGGGTCGCCCTGACCCATAGTCGCGGCCTTCACGACCTCTCATATAGGTAAGTCCTCAAGGGTTGGTGATAGGTATCAACCCTGCATATAATGCTTGGACTTATTAAGAGTTTGAAATCCATCCTGACCATATCACACCGGAACACTGTCACCATAGGGATAGGATATCATTGTACAACCTCGTACAACCACTTGGGTATTAGGTTATGAGAATTTAATCTCTGAGTCAGTGTTCCATAATAGTCACCGAAGTTCAGCTTGTTTCTACCCATTGAACCGACTTCTTGGGATCTCCAGTCAGACTCGGTTGGGTTGCCACTGCTGGTGATTTACTTATGGGCTTAACCCCATCCCCCTCGATGATTCTAGGATCAATGTCCTAGACAGACCCTTTGTCAAGTGGTCTGCAAGGTTCTTTTCTGACTTTATATAGTCAAGAACCACATATTTGCCTAATAGGCACTTGATTGACTTAAAGCGCAGCTGCAGGTGCCTGTTCATCTTAGCATTCACAGAATCATGTTTTAGTAGTTCTATAACAAATTTATTATCATAATTTATAGAAACAGCAGGAACGGGAATATGAGCAACAGGTATTTGCATAATCAGATTTCTAAGCCATTCAGCTTCTGTACAAGTAGTATCCAAAGCTAT
Organism: Iris macrosiphon; assembly: GCA_036927795.1. Taxonomy (NCBI): domain Eukaryota; kingdom Viridiplantae; phylum Streptophyta; class Magnoliopsida; order Asparagales; family Iridaceae; genus Iris; species Iris macrosiphon. The sequence continues at coordinate 171,269,985 of JAYESA010000005.1, read as the reverse complement.
CATTTCAGAATCCATTGTACTCCTAGCTATGATAGTTTATTTACATGAGCCCCAGAAGATTGCAGCTCCTCCTAGAGTAAACACATATCCAATAGTCGATTTTATATCATGTGAGTCAGTAACCCAGTTTGCATCTGAATAACCTTCTATGATATCTGGGTGTCTAGTATAATGAAGTCTATAATCTATAGTACCCTTAAGATATCTAAATACTCTTTCTAGTGCTGACCAATGTGATTGGTTTGGGTTACTGGTATATCTACTCAGTCTTCCAACGGCAAATGCGATGTCAGGTCGGGTTATATTCGTTATATACATAAGAGAACCTATCATCTGAGAGTATTTATGTTGTTCTACAGGTGAACCTTCATTTTCTTGAGAATGATACTGCTGTCAAAAGGAGTAGGAGCAGGTTTCTTATCAAAGTACTGAAATTTTTTTAATATTTTCTCAATAGAGTGTACTAAGGATAGAGTATAACCCTCTTTGGATTTAGACACTTGCATTCCTAGAATCAGGTTGGCTTTACATAGGTCTTTCATGTCAAACTTACTAGATAAATAATCTTTAGTATTATTTATCAACTCAAGTTTTGATCCTAAAATAAGGATGTCATCTACATACAAGCATAAAATGACACAACTTTCATTAATGTTTTTAGAGTATATACATTTGTCATACTCATTTGGCAAGAAACCAAATTCTAGAATCACTTTATCAAATTTGTTGTGCCATTGCTTGGGAGCTTGCTTTAGTCCATAAAGTGATTTTACTAATCTGCAAACTTTCTTTTCTTGACCTTTAGCAATAAAACCTTCAGGTTGCTCCATATAGATTTCTTCCTCTAGATCTCCATTCAAAAATGCTGTTTTTACATCCATTTGATGGATTAGCATGTTATGAATGGATGCTAAAGCTAGAAGTGTTCTGATAGAGGCAATCCTAGCTACAGGAGAGTAGGTATCAAAGTAATCTAATCCCTTTTTTTGAGTGAAACCCTTGGCTACTCATCTAGCTTTGTATTTCTCTATAGTACCGTCAGCTCTAAGTTTTCTTTTGAAGATCCACTTACAACCTATGGGTTTACTACCTAAGGGTAGGTCTGCTAAATACCAAGTACTATTCTCCATGATGGAGTTGTACTCATTGTTGATGGCTTCTTTCCAGAAAGGTGCATCAGGAGAGGATATTGCTTCTTCGTAAGTTGTGGGATCACCCTCTATCAAATAAGTAAAGAAATCTTTCCCTAAGTTTCTTTCAATCCTTCCTCTTTTGCTTCTTCTAGGTTCTAAGTCTTGTTCAGGTTGTGAACTATATGGCTGAAAATTGGAACTACTAGAAGGAGCAAGAAAAGAGCTGGTGGGGTTGGAGGAAATTCTATTCTTAAAAGGAAATATATTCTCAAAGTAAACTGCATCTCTAGCTTCTGTAATGGTATTGTTAGAGATTTCATTTACTTCAGAATGAGTAACTAAAAATCTATTGGCATTGCTATCTGAGGCATATCCTATAAACACAGAATCTACTGTCTTAGGTCCAATCTTTCTCTTTTTAGGTTCAGAAATTCCTACTTTTGCTAGACATCCCCACACTTTGCGATAATGGACTCTAGGAGTTGTACCTTTCCATAGTCCATAGGGAGTCTTATCCTATGATTTACTAGGGATCCTATTTAGGATGTAGCAGGTTGTTAATAAGGCTTCTCCCCATAAATTATTAGGAGCACCTGAGCTGAGAAGCATGGCATTTACCATGTCTAACAGAGTGCGATTCTTCCTTTCAGTAACTCCGTTGGATTGTGGTGAATACGGAGCAGTCACCTCATGAATTATTCCGTGTTCTTCACAAAAGTTAGTCATATCGTTTGAGGTATACTCTCCGCCACGATCAGATCTAATGATCTTGATCTTTTTCTCTAATTGGTTCTCAACTTAAGATTTATAAACCTTGAATCTATCTAGAACTTCATCTTTGGTTTTGAGAAGGTAGGTATAGCAATACTTTGAACAATCATCTATAAAAGTGACAAAGTATTTCCTACCTCCTCGGGTCAAGATTCTATTGGAATCACAAACATCACTATGAACTAGTTCTAGAAGGTCAGAATTCCTTTCTACAGATTTGAAAGGTAGTCTAGTATGTTTTGCTTGAACACAAATCTCATATTTGTGTTTATTATCTACAGGAGACTTGCGAATAAGATCTAAGTTCATCATCCTTCTAAGGGAACCTAGATTCACATGACCTAGTCTATCATGCCAAACATTTGAAGATTCTACATTGGAAACAACAAGAGAATGATCCGACACTTTGTTTATAGTACTGAGAATAAAAAGACCATCCTTTACAAATCCTTTTCCAACAAAGGACTCATTCTTGGAAAATACAACTTTATTGGCTTCCATTACAATCTTGTATCCAGATGCTACAAGAAGGGATCCACTCACTAAATTTTTCCTAACTGACGGCACATGAAGAACATCATGAAGAGGCAGAATTTTTTCTGATGTCATCTTTAGATCTATTCTCCATTTTCCTACAATCTGTGCCGAAGAGCCATCTCCTAGGGTTATGCCTCCTCCACATAATTCCTGATAGTTTGAAAAACAGGAGCGATCAAATGAAACATGAACATTAGCTCCAGAATCCAACCACCAGTCATCAGAATGGTAAGAAATATTAACTAAAGGTTGATAAGTCACAGACCTGAAGGAACTGGTAGGCCCATTCAGAATCATGTAAGCTTCTGGTTTGGATGGACCTTTCCCCTTATAAGGAGTCTTGATAGGTTCCTTCTTTCTTTGAAAACAGTTGAAGGATAGATGATTTGTTCTCTCACACACCAAACAAAATTTCTGTTGATCCTGAGTCTGACTGAAAATTTTAGGTCTATGGTTTTGCTGATGTTGATGGTTCTGATGATGAGGGTGAAAGTTCTTCTTCTTCTTGAAGAAGTTCTTCTTGGGTTTGTGAGGATTATTAGACTTGAGTTTTCCTTGGGATATTTCTACTAGGTTTACCTTAGCCTTAGACTCAGTCTTGGGATTAGACCTTAGCCTAATTTCTTCTTCTGTTCTGATTTTCTTTAAGACTTGAGCAAAGGTAAGGTCACCTTGTGTATGAATAAGCTCCTTTTTAACATCAAACCAAGAAGGGGGAGTTTATCTATCAGGCAAGCTATCTTATATTCAGTAGAAAAGGTTGAGCCTTTGGCTTGGATATGCCTCATATATTCTTGGAATTCATGGATCTGTTCATTCATTGGTTTATTATCTACCATAAAGTACCTATTAATTGAGAAAGAATTGAATCTTTCAATTCCGGCATCATCACATCCATATTCCTCTTCCAAAGTATCCCAAAGTTCTTTAGCGCTCTTATATTCAAAGAATATATCATAAAGAGAATCAGATAAAGCGCTTAGAATTCGATAGAATCAATGAAAGTCTATTTCCTTAGGAGTTTTTGGTTTTGAGGAGCTAGAGGGTTTAGACACTCCTACGTCAGACTCAATGTCATCAGAATCATTTGAGATGGGTGTGGACCCATCAATTGCTGAGATCAATCCTAAAGTGGTGAGCCAAAATTTTATCTGACTCTGCCACCTCTTGAAGTGAGTGCCATCAAACTTAGCTGGCTTGGCAGTCGAAATCTCGTCTTTGCCAGTCATGGTAACTAGTAAGGCGGTCCAAAGTCTGCAAGAATAGTGTTGCTAC
>JAYESA010000005.1:171121269-171261269 GCA_036927795.1 Iris macrosiphon | reverse complement strand
TGGTAAATTTTTTTACTTTTGGCTTTTCGGGGGCCAGCAATCCGCTACAACCTACAAAAATTAATTTGCGGACGACTGGTTTTCTCCGGACATGCAGCACAACACCTGTCATGCATGCATCCATTTGGAGTAGTACAAAACTCAAGTAATTTGTATCTTTGTATAAATAAAATCACACAAAAAAATGACCTGAACGCTTTTGTATAAGTGGTTTATGTCTCATTGGTGGCAAGAAACATCAAAGCTAAAAAAATACAATTCTTAAAAAGAATCTCATTTAATGCCCCAGCTCAACTTCAGATGACTTAATGACCAATTTAGATATTTATGCCGCATTATTCCTAATGGTACTTCGAATTTTCATCAAAACATGGTTTCCCAAATAATTATTCACATGATCATATAAAACAAGGTTGTAAAGCAGTACAATAACCTAATTTGAAAGAAACTTCATGTTGTATTTCAGCAAACATGGTTTCTCGTCTACAGTCCACTACCGTACTTCCAAAGTTATACGACAAATTGATTACATCTGAATTGTGGCATTGATTTCACGAATTAAAGGATAGCAAAACAAATCTGGCAGTACCTACACATGTTCCATAACGGAAAAAAAAAAAACTTTGATACAGATTGCTGACTAGTACTTTATAGCCCATCAAAAAATAGTAATGCTACCACTACAACCAAATGCTTACAACCCACATACAACCGCCACGTGACGTCCACGTGACGGTCATCCATTGGAGGAGGAGAAAAAGGTGGGCCCCGATAGCTGTCCAGGTGGCCGTCACGTGACAAAAATGCCACATAACGGTCGTTTATTGGAAGAGAGGTGGGGCCGGGTATGGCCCACGTAGGGGTAGAGAGGGTTGTAAGAAGGTCGTAAATATTTGGTAGTAAACTTAGAATTTTCCATCAAAAAATGGTACTTTTAAAGTGCAGTCTCACAGGAGAGTCCAGAGACCGTTGGAAGCCAAGGTCAATAGAAAGCACCAACAAGCTCATCGTTCAAGTATTTGAATGCCATTGAATCTCTCATGTAGATTTCTTGGTTGTTGTTTAGCTGATGTTGGTTGTTCAATTTTTATTTTAATTTTAATTTTTTAAGACAAAAATACTGAAAAGTATCTCCAGCTCCAACACTATAGATAAGCATACTATACCGTTCTTGGAATGAAGTTCCAATCTTACTGGCGGATATAATATTTTGAATGTTATATTTAGATAGACATAAATATTATAATGAATATAATATAGGACGTGTGTTTATCCTATTCATCCGGTTACTACTTGATAATACATCCAAGATTTATTTCTATCTAATTTATTTTATACAAATATGCATGAAGGAATAATAATTGATAAATATTATCTAATATGGGCGAAAACAGTTATTATCACAACTTGGATGAATATACATCAAAGTAATTTATTAATCGTTATAATTTCGATGAACACAAGCTTAACTTTTATAAAATTGAAACAAGAAGAACAAACTATTTCCCTCTAATATAGTGATTATACTTTAATTGAGAAACAAAGATAGCATAAGAAAATTCTTGATGATAGAATAAAATTTCAAGATATAAATTTTAAATTTCATGAAACGGTACTTGGTACTTTGTCTTTGTGGGTAGTAGTAGGGGTGAGCATTATTCAGTTTTGGACCGAAAATCAAACCGAACCGAGCCGAAAAGAATAAGTGATTTGATTCAGTTTGAGAAAAAAATCGGTTCGGTTTCGATTTTGAAAATACTAAAATTTATTTTTCGGTTTCGGTTTTTTGTTTCGATTTGGTCCAAAATCGAAAACCGAATAAGATTTATACAATTATGTAAATACCCTTATCCTATACATATTTTGTGATTAAAAATGTGTATATTTTGAAAACAACAAACTATAATATATTTTGAAAACACAATTTTGGACACAATTTTGAAATACAACAAATGTGTGTATAAATTTATAAATTTTAATTTAATCACGATTCCAACTTTTGTTCCGATCCATTAAACAATAACAATAGTCCAACCGAACAAGTCGAATAACCGAATAGCTTATTCGGTTCGGTTTGGTTTCGGTTTTGGCTAATTTTGGTTCGATTTCGATTTTAGATTTATTCGGTTTTGACTATTTCAGTTCGGTTGAAATTGGATAAACCGAATGTTCACCCCTAGTGGATAGTGATAATAGGAAGAAAAAAAAAAATCAAACCATAATCAACATTTATCAGGGAAATGATTTGGTTGGAATGTTTAAATAGTCAACAGATACTAAAATTCTTATGATCAATGCCTAGTAGTACGCATATTTTCTAATATCTATATTTGAATGGTCTAATTAGGAAGATATGCAGTTGAAACAATTTAAGGCTAGGAATGCTAAAAGTACATATCCATGGAATCTGTTTGTATAAAAAGATTGGTGCTAGCCTCTACACATTGATTCGACAACATGCATATCTAACAAACATGGACACATGAAACTATTTATTCTAAGAAATGACAATCTTCCATAGCTATTTTTGTCTGAAGCAATATAAAGCTGAATTTGCGTGTTGAATAATAACATTCATAGTTTGATAACAAGTGTCTTTGGAAACTTCGTTCTATATTATTGTTGCCGTTATTTAGCAGTTACAAAATTTATTATGAATATATGAAACATTTACGATGAATATATGCAGACTGTTTGGGGCAATTTCATATCTATAATTGTTCCATCCATGCATAGTTTGAATCATCCAATAATATGGGTATCAAGAGCCGGCAAATTGCTCTGGAGTTTTTTTTCCAGTAGGCTAATAGAATTGCCCTGGAGTTTTTTTTTTCATTAAGAATATATAAAAGGGCATCCATATTTGAAATGCATTTACTATTAAAATAGCTGCAAAATAATCAAGCCAAATGTGAATTAGCATGCAAAGGAATTTGGGCTTTCCTGCAACAATAATTTGGTTTAATGATCCAGTTTCAAACAGATGGTTGATGCAATTGAAACTTTAAACTAAAACAATCATACAAGTAGGCAAATAAGAAAAATTATCTAACACCTAAACACAACCATATAAGTAGGCAAATAAGACAAATTATCTAACACCTAAACACAACCAAGCAAATGAACAAGAGAAAAGAAGCCAATATAGTATAGAACTTCAAATAAAGTTTCAAGGAAACAGGTGATCTGCAAACATCCGTAGAGTCACCAATTAAAACAGCAGTAATTAAGTCTCAGAGAATAATCCCCATGAGAAAAAAAATTTGAGGGAGAATCTCCCACTACAAGTTCAATTATTAAAAGATTAAATAGGAAAATTTCACGCCTGAAGGTATCATGCAAAACTCAGAATTTAAAACCTACAGCTTGATTTTCATCATCATTTACTTGGCAATGACCCCCTTTGCTTAACCTCCCCCGGAACCGTACTTCTTTCCGAAAAAGATCACCTGCAGCTGGTCATAACCTGAGAGCACACCAGCACCAGCAATGGCCCTGAGGATGTTTGCACCAGCACCCTTGAATAGGGACTTGGCACCCTCATTCTTCAGGATCTGCTGGAAAGCATCAAGGGAACTCTTGTACTTAACAGCCTCTCCGGAGGTCATCATCATTCTTCTGCGGACAGTATCAATAGGGTAGGAAGCAAGACCAGCACCATTGGTGATCACCCAACCAAGGGCAAAGCTAGCTAAGAAACTATCCTGTAGTCATCAAAACAAAAGATAATTTAGTTAAGAACAGCAAGCAAATTCCAATATCACACGCCGTAAATAATAATAAGTAAACACCAACAAATCATATCCTGAACACAAATAATGAATCCAATGGTGATCACCCAACATAGGCAGTAATCAAGTTGGTATGAAATTCCAATATCACATGCAGTCAAGTTATTAAGCAACTCAAAGATATCAGAAATTTGATCTTCCAAAAAGTGGAAGGTTGGAAAATATTAGGCATTTAGATCTACAATTGTGTTGTTCATATATATATATATATATATATATATATATATAATGGTACTCGACTTTAACAACATAATCAAAACAACTGAAGGACTTAGACTATTGTTAAGCTCCAAATAAACACATCTCAAACAGCATAAGTTGCATGCTTGTAAAGAATAGTTCAGCATGTTGTAATTATCACCTAAGAGTCATTCCAGGTACAAGTCAAATAAAGGTTGTTTATCAACACAATCTTGTGTTAAGCAAAAACTAGTGAAAAAAAAAGACTTCCCTAGCATGAAGTGAAATGAGAAGTACCTGCAATTTTCCTGTCAAAACTACAGGCTTAACGGAGTCGTACAATCCAAAGTACAGACCACGGTAGACTATGATTCCAACGCAAGAGATATTGAAACCACGGTAAAGTCCAGCAATACCGTCAGACTTCAACGTCTTACGGTAAACATCAATAAGACCATTAAATTGCCTCTCCCCTCCCTTCTTGGCTGCCTTAGAATCATTTGCCAAACGGGTACGAGCATAGTCCAAAGAGTACACAAAAAATAGGGAGGATGCACCAGCAGCACCACCAGAAGCAAGGTTGCCAGCAAACCATTTCCAGTATCCATCCCTGTCCTTCTTGAAGTTGAATAACCTCTTGAAGTAATCCTTGAACGCAAAGTTCAAAGCCTGGTAAAAATTTAACGACGACCAATTAGTATAACTGGTATATGAAAACAAAACAGTAACGGGCATTAAAAAATCCATTCTGGTTTATTAAAATAAACAGTAGAAGATACAAGTTGGTAAATTAGGAATTTTTTTCAAGTTCATGTTTTCCAACAAAAGCCTATAGGCCCTATACTATACAGTTATGACTCTATGATGACATACAAACTATACAGCAATAGAGCAAATTCAGAAAGAGGAGCATAATCAAGACACTATTTCACCATAAAAAGGATAAAAGAGACGAGACAAATAATAATGACGATAATAAAGCTCCCCTCTAGTTATGTTCAGCCAAACTTATCAAAATATAATCTATTAATAGATAACCTACAATTCTAGAATATTGAAAATAATAATGAACTAAGAGGAATGGAAGGAAATGTTAAAGCAATTATTCACGACGACACAAGCTGTAATCAAATCTAGAAGTAAGAATTATTGAATGATCTTGTGAAAAACTCTGAGCTCTAACTTCTCCAATTAAATAGAGCTCAGAAATTAGTACAAGATTTAGTACCACGTAATAAGAGAACTTAAGAGCATCATCAACGGCATTTTCACAAAATCTATTATGTACAGAATCTTCTACACAAATTTACATCTGAGATAAATGGAAATGTACTTAGAACTCACCTGGGTAGGGAAATAACGGATGACATTAGCTGTATTCCCTCTCCACAAGGAGCCAAATCCTTCATCCTTGATGGTTCGGCTAAAACATTCTCCAATTCCCTTGTAGGGCTCAGATAGACGGCCAGCCTTGATCATCTCATCTTGGTTCTGGATTAGGAGCTTCACACGCTCAATGGGAGCCGCAGCAGTTTTGGAAACTGCAGCAGAGACTCCACCCATAAGGAAATCTACCAAAAAGCTCTTCTCCACAGGTGCATTTGCATAAACTGGTGACACTGTCGACACCATAGAAAGATCAGAGGCACATGCCTGCGAAAAAGGCATCTGTATGCCACCATTCACATAACTGCAAGTTGTGTATCGCCTCTCATACAGAGAAGGCCTATATATGTTGTAGTTGCGTGGTTGGAGGTCTTGGGTGAAGCTGGAACCAAGACGAAACTGCCCAGCAACCTTCTGGTAAACAGTTGGGTGATTAACCTGATCTGCCATGACGCAGAGACAGAATGACCCTGAAGCCAATACACAGATATCAGAAGAGAACCTCACACGATTCTAAATGATCAAAAAAAATTTATAAAAAACATGACAAAGCTACAATCAGAGAAGTTTAAAATAAAAACAACAAAAACGTTATCCCAAATTTTTGGGGTCAGCAAAAAAGAAAACAGAAAAACCACAAGTATAAAGTTAAAAACAGTTGATGTGAAAAAAGTAGTATGAATTAAAGTAATAAATGTAACTAATTTTTAGTGCCTAGAAGATAAGGAAATATACATAGTTGTCAATTTGTCATGTCATCTAGGTCATCAATGGAATGCTTTCAGATCAGACTTCCACAAGTTTTAATCCAACTTACTCACCTACAACATCTTGACAACTCACTTAAAGGTAGCGACAAAGTAATCCAATATCAACTTGCAAACCTCTTCCCCTTATCCCACAAGGACAGTCACCTCCCACACCCTAGGTAGCACAGGAACTCCAAAAATGTGTCATTGCATTTTCACATCATGTCATATGCGTGTATTGGACACAAAAGGACACTCCAAAATATACTAGGACCCACCAAAATAGGCGGTGTGTTGACATCGATGTGTCTGTATCGTGTCATGTGCATTCATGTCCGTGCAACTTCGGGCATATCTAACATTCCCCGAGGCATCAGTGGCAACAAGAGAAAAACACATCACATATGACGTACACACCAAATCTAACAAAAGACAGGTGTAGACAGGAACCTCAAAAGTAGAAGAGGGCTGCTTCCATGTGATTAGAAGCATGAATGTAACAGGGCAAATTTGAGAATCACAAGTTGGTTTGTCTATGGGGTAATAGTTTCAAGTCAAAGGACCAAAATGAACATGACAGGAATATCTCATCTCAGTAATGGCTACAAGATCCAAGAGATTCAATCTTTTTAATGGGTTTAGAACGCTAGTATCTACTACACACAAAACGGGCATTGATAGGTTGCATGAGTACCGACACGGATAAGGACAAGATATGAGTACAGGTACGGGCATTTTCAACTGTGTGAAGTGTAATTACCTATGTTGAACAAATATGAGCGCAGGACACGATAAGGATACAAGCACCATCTTGGCTTCTCCTCATAGGAGCATTTTAATCAGATATGTTGAGGATAATAGTGTTCTAAAAGTAGGGGGAAAAGAAATTTTTCTGTAGCGATAAAATTTATACAAAATTGGGTGTAGCAAAAGAAGACTGGAGATTTTGAAAACAAGATAGAATCTGCCAGTCAGTCTAGCAGAAATAGGGTGGGTGTGGGGTTGGACTGGTTTTGTTTTGATTTTTGATTTTTTTTTTTGGTTTGGTTAAGTTGGGTAGCCTGAATACAAATCAAGAATTCATAAATGTATGTTTTTATTTAAAACAACACGTGTTGGACTGAATGCAGAGCATATTGTTGTCCATGTCGACACCAGTGATCCCCTCCTTGAGTCCACCTTTGTGCACTTTCGGCGTGTGCGAAGCCCCCAACCAACCAACCACCCCAAACCAACCAAGTGCAATTAAACTGGCCTCCAAACCACCCAAACCAACCATTCAATTAAACCGGCCATATTTCCGCCAGACCGACTGGCAGAATAGACTGCCTGGCAAAAACTATCGTGTGTTCCAAATCTCCCAAACTTCTATCGCTACACCCAATTTCGTATATTTTTTTATTGCTACAGCAAAAATTTTGTATATTTAATAACAATTATCAATAAATGATCACGAACAAAAAATAACAAAACCATAAAAAAAAACACAATTTGATAAACAATACAACTCAAATGTAACAAATTAAATACCATTAAAGTCCCAAATCTACTTTACAACAAGGAATAATAGGAGAAAACGTGACAATGCTCCATTAAGAAGTAAAACAGACAAAAGCAATAGCTTGTTATAGACACACCAAGAAATATTGATTCTGCAGATACCAGTGTAGTTACTGTAACTGTAAATAATAATATACAGGTATAAATAATTTAAAATTCAAACCAAAATGGCATTAACTAATCTACACAGCAATGATTTAGAATAAATAAAAATGCAGTTACACTCAAAAGTAAGAACCAAATCCACAAATTACCTGTTTTATGCTAGTGTGTTTACCAAATATGTCTAAAACATTTAGAGTTATTTGTATTTAACCCCCCCCATTTACTACTCATAGCTCTATCCCCCCCTTAAATTTATTAGTACTACCCCATTTAGTGTTAAATAATGTGGTTGAGTGGGGGTAAATACAAATAACACTTGCAAAATGCATGAAATGGGGGGTTGTAGGAATTAATTTAAGAATGAAGGGTAATAGAGTTACGAATAGTAAATGTGGGGGAGGTAAATACAAATTACTCATACATTTAATGAGTAAATTTGATAGTATGCATATGAATCAAGTAATTTTCCAAAATAACATGGTAAATTTTATAGTGCATTACTTACCGTAGTATTTCTATACGAAAACCCTAAATAATCTCTTTTACTTTATATGAATCAAGTTTTTGAAGAAAGACTTGTGTGAAACACTTGAAACTACCAAAGCTGATTTTTTTTTTACAAAATAACATGGTAATATAACAAATTAACATATGATCAGAAATACACTATACAGAGAGATTCAAGGGTCAGCTTCGTAACCAGAACTTTTATTCAGTAAATGAAAATTATAATCGGTACAAAAAATAACTTTGCAATTTAAAACTAAATCCCTAGATAATAAAAATTAAAAAAGTGAATCATTGACATAATCAACAACAGATCTAACAATAAATTGAATAAATTAATTAATCCATCACCAGATCTAATCATCGATGAGCGTATAATCAATAACCTACGGTCAGCAAGTTCAAACCACTTAGATCTACATATTTCTCAAATCTAACAAGCAAGAGTAGCAATCATAAATGAAAAAAAAAACAATACAACAGAATATTTCCCAGATCTAACAAATAAATGATCATAAATGACGCAACAAAAGAAAATCTAACAGATCTACAAATTTATCATATTGAGCAATCAAGCAAACATATAATGCTACAAAACAACATATGATGTACATATTTCTGAAATCTAACAAGCAAATGATCATTTAACTATGTAAAATGACAACGAAAATAGTAATAATAGCTTAAAATCACCAAAAAGAACAAGGGAAAATCAAAGATCCACCGATCCAAACAGAATCGACAGATCCGAGAGATCTAGTCCAGATCTACACAAAATGAGAGAAAATTGAAGGGGGGGAACTCTCGAATCGATTAGAAACGAAGCAACTACACGATCTAAACAAGACAAGTTCAGATCGAGTGGGATAGAATAGGAGACTCACCCTCCTTCTTGCTTGGATCGAAGAAAGAAGAGATTGGAGAGGAAAATGAGGGTTTGGAGCACTCTCCGCCTCCCGTTCCTTATACGCAGAAGTGAGAACAAACCAAAGCGCTAGGGCATTTTATTTCCATTTCCCCCAACCAATGACCGCATCCTCGTCTCTCTATGTTCCCATCCGCATATACTTGTCTATGCGACGTGGACCGGAATTTGGGCGGCTCAGATTTCGATCTGCAGTCAGTGGGAAGCGAAGTCCAGTTAGGAACCGGGGTGAGATTTTGGGTGTTAATATTTCCTTTATACCGGTCCTGGTTAGTCGGAGCACGGCTCCTCGAAATGGTGGGGAACGTTCGAATTGGGACGGTTTAACGTGGTGCCAAGACATTGTCACGGTCCCTTTTGGCAACCGGAATCAACTACGCGTGCGGGTCGTTTCTCTTGAGAAGTGTGTTTAGGTGGTGTGGGAATATTATTCGATAAGATTTTTCTTATTTCTAAGTAAAATAATATCAAAGACACAAACAACAAAGAAAAAAAAATGTAGGGTAGGGCAAGGATATTTATGGTTGTTATTACTGGGGTTCTAATTTTGAACTCTAGAAACTAGTCTTATATCTACGTGGCAATTTAAATTGTGTATTTTAATTTAATATATTTTTTTGTACTAATCATTTAGCCTACTGGTTAAGACGTGGGTCTTTCGTGGTGAAGGTCACAGGATAGAATCGTACCCTCCTTCCGTGGGTGCCTAGGCACGGAGAATAGGGCACATAAAGTATATATATATATAATATTTTTGTGTTCACTTGTGCACGTTGGGAGTGGTTTCCATGTGGTTGAGGTGGTGGGGTATTTTTGTAAAGGACATGGATCAAGACCTCCAACATTTTATGTTTTTGTCAAATCATTTCTTTGAAAATTTTCTTAGAAGCTAGACTTCGAAGGGGCTTAGCAACTCGGACTCAAACGAAGGTACAAAGTGGCATTTTTATTGTGCACTTTGCACGTACGTCGCGCGAATGTAGTATTTTGCACAGAGGTTGTGGCGATGCGCAGATTTCAATGCATGAGCTATTAGCACGAAATTGGGCGCAGGCAGCTCACATTTTCGTACAGTAGCTGTTGGCGCAAAAATTGTACATAACGGTTGTTTAAGTGAATTTTATGTGGTAAATGCTCCTTGTCTTTTAGAATTTAGAGATAATGATTAGTAACTGTCCTTATCCGTGGGGATTATCTCCCGATTAAGTGGGTGGTGGCGCTAGGGTTTTGTGTAGTGCCCCGCTCTTGGCGGTTCACTACGTAAGACTTGTGGCTAGATTGACTCAGTCGGAACTGAGTATTGGGAAAATATTGAGGCATGAGTCCAAGAATTTTCATTGGATATATTCGTTGAATTTTTTGCTGCTTGGTTTTGATGAATGCGCTTTTGTGATAGTTTTCGATGGTTGAGTTTCTTGCATGTTTTCACCGATTTTTTGCTTTCATTCTTAAGAGTTGTAAAAGAAAGGAAGATAAAGATGGTATTCTGATCCGATATTGGTGCCAATGCAGGTAGACGCGTAACCGGAGCCTGATCGTACAAGTGTTCTCCTTCTCTCAGCATTCTCTAATCGGTGGGCGGATATGTCCCTTCTTCTCTACTCCTTCACACCAACAATAATAATTGAGTTCTCTTGCTAACCTTGCTAAGTCCAATGATCGATTAAGCCAGTAATGCCACAAGTTAATGTCACTACCATATTTTCTAGGAAAGGATATTTTAGTCTTTTAGTAATTAATTAAATATTGTGCATGTTAAATATTTATTTATTGTATTATTTATTTATGGTTAGCATGTTAGATTTATTTTTGGACTTGTGTTAGTGGACCTAACTAGTTTAATTTAGACTCATGGACCAACATTTAATTCTAGTTAGAATTGAGCCAAATATTTAGAAGCCCAATTATTAGGAGGATGCTTAGTTATGTTAAAACTATTAGACTAGAAGTTTTTCTCCTTAATTAATTTCTTTATGAGACGCCCCAAGGGGTATTTTAGACTTTACATAGTAGCTTGAGAAAGGGGGCAAGTGAGGCATATATAAAGGGGATAAAAACTTTCTCTCTTTATTTTTTTTATTCCAAATCTAGATCTAGAATTTTTCTCAACCAAATTCCATCAAATCAATACCAAATTTTTACCCAATTTCTTCCCAAATAATCATTGGAGGCTAATAGAGCATGGATCTACAAGGAGAAAGCATGGATCTACAAAGAGAAGCAAGGATCTACAAGTTGAAGGCCAATTTCATCAATTTTGGAGGTTTTATTGGGAATCCATCTCCCAATAGGTACAATTCAGTTTCTTTTCTTAATTTAGGTTCTAAATATGAGATTTAACCATGAGAAATTAATCCATATGCATAGGCTACCCATAGGATTTGGTTTTGTGTTCATATGAGGCCTATTGAGTTATGGTATTTTTTGTGTCAATTTTGGGAGAATTTCGAGATTGACATTTGTTGTGTGTGTCAATTGGTGCTATAGATCATTTTGACATGTTCTTGTATGTTTGGGGCTAGTGTCGTGTCCATAATTGGGTACGTGTAGGTCGTATCCAAACAATTTGGTAATACGTGTTGATTTGGGAGATTTTCTCCGACACGGAACTTTGAGCATGTCATATTTTGACACGGACACGTTGAATTATATTTGACTCTTCGTATTATTCATAAATAATATATATGACTTGTTCGTGTCCTTCGAGGTACGTTTGGATGTGTGGTGGACTCGTGTCGCATGTGTATCCTAGATCTAGTGGGATACATGGTGATACGTTCCATGTGTGTGCAATTTAATTGTAGATTAAATTCTCTTGTATTATTATTTCATGAAAAAGTGTAATTATATATATATATATATATATATATATATATATATATATATATATATAATGTTGTGTATATATATTTATGTAATATTGTGTCTTAGATCTATATATCTATGTATATACTATATGTGTATATATTGTATGTAACTATTCTTATATAGGTATATATATTTATATATGGTAGTATGTATAGATATGTATATGTTAAATAGATATTTATATGTAGTAATATTTATAATCGTATAATGTATGATGTATATTGTGTATATGTTTATATGTACGTATACGTATGTATGTTGTTATAAATATGTTACTATGTATATACTATGTAGATATTATGTACATATATATGTATATGGAGGAGCTTGTATATATATATATATATATATATATATATATATATATATATATTAGTAGTTATAGAATGTATGTATTAATTTTATAATCGTATATATATATATGGTAATTAATATATATGTAAATATGTTCCTAATTGCTATTTGTATTTTAGTATGCTATATGTATAATAATTAGTGTAGCATAGATTATAATTACGGGTAGTTAGTATAAGCATGGGTATTACCTTGAGTTACCAAGGTAAGTACCAAGGTAATTGGGGATGCCCAATGTATTGGGTGTGGGTAGCAAGTTTATGGTTTAGTGTTGTGATACCAAGTTGGTTCAAAACCAAGGCATCTATTTTAAATGTTTGTAATTAGAATTTTATGTAATTAATACTTGTTTGGTATTTATATGTAATGTCTTACATATTGATTTACGTATCCGGAGATACAGTATCCTAGTATCCTAAGTTGTAGCTTTATGACCTAGACTTTAGTATTTGAACCCAATATTTTGTGTTAGACTTATGCAACCTAGAAATAGATAGTTGACCATAGTTTGACTATAGTTGACCATAGTTGACTTAGAGTTGACCTAGTTTGACTGTTTTGACTTAGAAATGGCTTGTTGACCTAGATGTTGACTAGTTTAAGTTAAATTCATTCCAAAACCTTGTATTAATACAATATTCCATATATAGGTTTGTGTGACACCAGTTAGGACACAGTCTGACATTCATTACTTGGACGACAGGCGAGTACATTCTCTGATAGTTTCTATTATTTATTAATTACTATAATACAAAAATCTAGAAATATTATACATGACACTTGACACATTGGTACACGGACTAGTATACACATGGATCAGTCATGGGATGTTATATATATTGTTCATTGTTCCTCGTATTCTCAATGTTTAACTTAGACAATATTTCGTGTTCAATGTTTAACTTAGACAATGTTTCAATGTTCAATGTTCAATGTTTTAATATTCAATGTTTCGTGTTCAAGGTTTGTTGTTTACATGGCCTTGAGTATCTTGTATCATAACGTGTCATGGTTGGATCCATTATACTAGTTGGGGGAAAAGAGGAAGTGTTAGCTAGGTATGTGATCAAATCCTAGACAATGTTCAATGTTTAACTTAGACAATATTTATCCAACGTTAAAGTAGACAATGTTCACCCAAGCCGATCATATATCTATCTAGTATTTCAATCACTTAGCATATTTATAGTTTTTACCACATTCTAGTTCATTGTTTCATTCTATTGTCTTGTTCTAGTTCATCGTGATCAGTGTTTACCATATTGTTCATTGTTTACCTGTTCATCCACTATAGTTGATATTGTTTATTGTTTATCGTCTTGTATTATATTCTCTATTTCTGTTTATAGTCATTATCAATTAATTAGAACTGCTATTGGGTTATACTTTGCTCCATTCCTGACTGAAAAATATTTTTCAGAGGATCCGAGAGATTGGTGTCCGATATACTTTGGACTTCGACTTATAGATGGTGCAGACTTGGACCCACTAGTTCTGGAGTGACTGCCGAAAGTTTTAGCCGGATTCACTAGGTAGCATAGTTAGTTCTCTTTGGCATTTTTGGTACCTGATTTATTTTCGGCTTTTATTTGAGTTATTTATTATTGTTTCTATTATTGTTATTATATATATTGGATGGATAGTTATGCTAGACTTCCTTGATATATTTTTGTGCTTTTAGAATTGTGATTGAGTTTTGTGTGAGATATTGTTGGCAGATTTTATATTATTGTGAGATATTTAGATAGTATAGTTAACCAAGACAGCGTTCTACCACCGATGCTACGGCGTAGGCTGGGCGTTGTTTCCGACTTGTATCCCTATATCGGGTGCGGGTCGTGACACATTTTTAGTGGTGGCCCATGCAGGTCAGGCTTCGCAAGTTATGCGATATCGTATTAGTGCGATGACTTAGTTGTACTACTGCGAGCCTGCGATAGGATATAGGATATAGGATATAAGATATTAGGATGAGAGAATACTCAATCACAAATTTCTTGAGAGATTCCTGAGACGACCCTTGAGAATCTTATTATAATTTTTAATTCAAAATCTTTTCCCTTGTTTCCGTCCACTCTCACTTGTTGTTGTTGAATTTGATTCTTTGTGATCGATTATTGAATTTAATTCTTGATGATCGGTTGATTTAAATTCTTGGTGTTCGTTATTGAGTTTGATTTCATATCGAGAGAAATTTTACGAACTAAATTACGGTATCATATGATGACATATGGGGACAGTAAGAAAGGCAAAATGTCTGCTTTGGTTATGGAGCATAGAGTTTATCGTAGTCATATTAGCTTGAGTAGCAAAAACGTAGGGACCTGACTTCGGATGTACATATCTTAGTTATGAAATTTAGAATTTCTCGCAGCTATACTAGTTGTCACAACGAGGATTCTAGACGACATGATTATAGAGGTGCATACCTAAGTTATGGGATCTATTGTTTATTGCAGCTATGCTTACTGGCGTGGCGAGGATTTTGAGTGTCATAATTTCGGACAGACGTGTATGATTATCAGATTATATCTTAAATTGGTTCTTAAAGTATTATCTCAATACTTATTCATTTCTGTTATTATAGGATTTTGAGTGTCATATGTTGAGAGATAGAACCGACTTGATCGACCTTAGAGAGTTGCTTGGGTAGACTATAGAGTTGGGACATCAAGATTTAGATATTAGGACTTGGATTGGATGTATGCTCTAGAGAAGTTTGATGTTTTGACGCGAGCATAATGGATGATAAAGTTTAGATATTGGTTGATATATTGAATCAATGGTTGCGATCAAAAGAACGAGATGATATCGAGGACTAGTCGAATCGATTGTTTATTGATGGTTTACCTCATTGGTGATACTCAAATGGAATTGATGGACAAAACATTAATGACGAGTTAGAATGTGATTTGAATACGTGTTCTTGGGAGATATGATTGATAGTAGTAAAATACTTGGTTTTGAATCAGATTGAAATTGACTTGGATTTTGATCGACCCTGCTTGAAGTAACATTATAGTTTCAAAAGATGGAAATACTTGGGAACAGATCGTGGCATCTTGAGGATTGACCGGAAGAATATATAGCTAGTTGACAAAACAAGTTGGATTTTGATGAACTGAATTTTATGTCATTGGAAAAAGTTTTAATGAACAAGATGGATTCAGGTATCGAAGAGTTGCAAGCTTGTTACGTCCCAGTTCCAAAAGTGCAAAATTGAGCCATGTGGCAATGACCAACTAGTACAACTCCGATGGACAATCCAATCTAATATACCCGTTGGAGAGTATATAGGCTGTATGGTACAACAATAGTCCAGACATCTAATCATAAGTAGTAAAATAATCTCATCCATATATATATATGAATAATGAAATACATAGAGAGATCAAGTCTACAAATATGTAGAAAGAAAATAAGTCTGGAAATGTGACATAATATAACTCTGAAAGAGTTTCACGGGGATAAACCCGCTAATACAAGTACTGAAATAAAATAAAATAAAGTGCAATAAGATAACTATAACAAATATCAGCCAACTAGGTAATGAATATCGGACTATCACACCCGATTCCAGATTTGGTATTTCTTAAGTTTTTAGAATTTAATTTTTTCTGATAATTTTTTCTTGTTGTTGAGAGAGACTACCCAAGACCAGTAGAATACCCATTGATATTACCATAGACCCGATTTAGGACCTGCATGTAGAATGGACACTTGGTTCAGTTTATTTGACTGAACCAATGATTAAACCATTTTTCTCTCCTCTTAGTATATATATGAGTATTTTCTCTCTTCTCACTCATTTTTTTATTTCACTCTTCTTTCTTCCTTCTTTCTCCTCTCCTTCAAGCTCCCTCTAGCCAAACGCTAGCCCTAGGGAGAAGTTGTTGTGACTTGGACCGAGAGAGATAAAGACTATGAGCCACCCAAGGCAAGTACATCTTGCTCAATGGTGAAGCCTTAATTTTTTGGATTTTTATATATATGTTATTTTAAAAATGTATTTGATGAAAAATATTCTCATTGAATTTCTGATCATATTTAGTTGGAGTTTTAGATTTTGATGAGTATATTTGAGTATATTTGAATTTGAAGTTTAGGAGTTTCATGGGTTCCATATATTTTCTGTGGTTTTGATATACTAAAATATGGTATTTTAGAAAAATAGTTTTTGTAGTGGATGGAGCACTTCATTTCGAGCATTTTGCTTTTGATTCACTTGATTCAGAGTTAAACTAAAGTTTTTATGGAGAAAATAATTTTTGGATTTTTGAAGTTTTTGCCATGGCTGAACCTACTGTTTGGAGAAGAAAAAGTTTTTATGCGGCCAGCGACCGATGCGACCGAAAGTGCTATGCGGTCCGAGAGGGTTATGTGGCCGGAGCTCCTTGTCGCATACTGACAGCATGTGTCCATCTTGTTGAATGCATGACTACTTATTTACACAGTGTTCTGGGACTAAGTCCTTAAACTCCTTGTGTATTCACTCGTTGAACGAATAAAAAATTTGCTAAGTCCAGAGAACATCCATTCGGCCGAGAGACCTATGCGACAAGCAGTTCATGCGGCCATGAGCTGCTTCCTTTGGACGCATGACTCTGAACTGTTTAGCACATCTTTTATGATTCTTGTCTTTTTCTTCCTAACACTTTATGGCATGCCACATCAATCACTTTTAGTCACTTCTCTGATACGCATTAATGACCCATCACTCAGCACTTGCCCCTAGGAGTGAGTCCATGTGGCCAGTGGGTGCATACAGCTAGTGAGTCCATGCGGCCAGTGGGCGCATGCGGCCAGGAATCCTTGTGCGCATTTTGTGTTTCTTTTAATTATATTCATTTAATAATTCTTTTTAGTGATTATTGTTGTGTGCTTCCTTATGTTGATACAAGTTTATGTTACCTAATAAGTTTTGCATATAGTTCATGAGACAAGTTTATGTATAAGTTCATAATCCTCACGACATCGTAGAAATATTTGTGTATAAAAATCTATTACATTTGGCATAGGACAATCGAGTTTGAGTATTTCCTAATGTATCGCGTGTCGCGAATAACGATATCTCGTAAAAAGCTCGTACTCGTGACTCGTCATTCTAGAAAAGTTCTCAAGTGTCCATGACTCAAGAACTTAAAATAATTTGGTAATGACTAAATACGATAAGATTTACCTAGATCATTGGGAGGAAAGAATATTGCGCTACCGACTACCCCGATCTCTAAGGGCCCCATGCAATATGGAACAATCCTGCTAGGCAAGGGCTCCATGACTGGCCAAGTTTACGCGTGCTGCGGTACTTACAAAACAAGTTTATGTTTATAAAGCTTTATGATCACAAGTTTAAGTTTATGCTCTATAAGTTCAGTTTTTGTTTATGATAAAGTAACAAATTATGTTGTAGTAATGTTGAATGTGAATTTAAGTTTACTCGACAAGCGCGTACCCTTGGCCATCCGGGTTTGTTTGCCATTATAAGTGAGTTTAGGTACACTTTCGTTTAATAACAAATAAACATATAAATAAGTCCTAAGCAGAAGATCTAAGTATAATATTTAATCTGGATAGTATGACAATGAAGATCGAGTGCTGAGGCGGCTCCTTTACTCCGTTGACGGTCTAACAGGGGAATGAGGATGCTATCTTCCCTTCTCTCTCTTGAGCTTGTGTGCACGTACATAACTTTCTGGGAGGGTATGGTCTCTCTCTGAAGCCAAAAAAGCCAGCCCTTGGGAACGTCTAAGTTGCTCATATTTATAGCCATCATGTTGATGGATTATATGTAACGCATGTGCCTCTGTTTGCGTGACTTGGTCAGCTTGACACGTGGTCCACATTCAGTTAGAGAAAATTATAATAGAAATTTTTTGTGTCACCCTCACATTTTCAATCAAGGGTAATTTGGTGATTGACACAAATATTTTTAATTTTAGAATTTATTGTATTTAAATATTGTGCATATGATTAATTATTTATTATATTAATTATTTATTATTGGATGCTAGATTATTTTGGACTTGTGTAGTGGACCTAACCATTAAGTTAGATGCATGAACCCAATAATTTATTTTGGTTTAGATTGAGCCCAATAATTAGGCCCATGGCTTAGGAGGATGGATTAATTAGTGAAACCATTAGACTAAAACCTTCTCTCCTTAATTAATTTCTTCATGAGAGGCCTCAAAGGGTGTATTAGATATTTTACATTGCTTGAAGGAGAGAGCTAGGGCCGACCATTAGAGGAATGAGATAGAGTGTCTCTCATTTTATTTTTTTATTGCTTTTAAATCTATATTTTCCACTTTCTAATTTCTTTTATTCCCTCACCATTCCCTCACAAATTTCTTCATAAATTTCTTTCTTATTCTTTATTTGAGGCTACTACAACAAGGATCTACAAGAAGAAAGCAAGGAGCAACAAGGAGGAGGCCAAGATCTACAAGAAGGAGCTACATTTCTATATTTGGAGATTTTTATTGGAAATCCATCTCCCAATAGGTAAATTTTAGTTTTTTCTCTTGTACTAGGTTCTAAATCTGATATTTAACCATAAGAAACTACCCCATATGCATAGACTACCCATAGGATTTGGTTTTAGGTTCATATGAGACCTATGGTGAAAGTTATGTGTATTTTTATATCAATTTTGGGAGAATTCTAAGATTGGCACATGTAGTGTTTGTCAAATGATCAAATAGATCAATATGATATGTGAATGATTGTTTGTGACTAGTGTCGTGTCCATAATTGAATACGTATAGGCCGTATCTCATTAATTTGGTTATACGGGTGCGGTGCACTCCACGTGTTTGGTTTATTGTCCTCATTTTTATGTGTGCTTGTGTATATATATATATATGATATATTATATTATATTATATTATATATATACATATAGCTATATGTATACACCTATATACTAAATTACATAATATACACTCAAATATATATATATATATATATATATATATATATATATATATATATATATAAGTGTATATGTCTATGTGTGTATGTGATACCTATAGAGTGTATGTATATAGTTATGTGTTGTGTGTGTGTGCATTGTGACAGTGTATAAGTGGTGTTAGATATAGTGTGCGAGCATGCATTGCACTAATACCTAGAAGTGTATGAGTTACTATGAGGACAATGTATATATAAGTGTTGTGTGGTAGGACTGAATTAGAACTCTGAGTATGTGTGACTGAGATGTGAAGGGAAGAGTGTGCCTAGGTTTGGATATTAGATGTAGTGAGGCTTTGGTTGCTAGAGAGGTGTATATGTGTATTGTGTTAATACAGTGGGAGTGAGGGTGTCTGATACTTGGTATCAGATGTGCCAGATGACTGGGAATAGCCACCATAGTGGTATTCAGTGAGAGCAGTAGGGGTAAGGTGATGCGAAGTGTCTGTGAACTTGTGTTTATGTGTCAGTTGCATTCAGTGAAGGGGGTACTCAGGTTAAGATGTGCAATCAACTTGGGCTCGTGAGCATAGTGTGGAGGGGGATGTTAATATCTGGGTGTATATGTCCAGTGGGAGTCAGGCAAGCTATGGCAGTGTAGAACGTTGCTCAGTTCAATAACAAGTTGCAGTAGCAGTACTTAGTAATGTGCAGGGGGAATGAGCCACTGCAGGTAGCAGCAGTTAGAGTTCACAACAACTTGCTGTAACAACAAGCTTGGTGATGTACCAGTAAATATATGTAAGTTGGGGGATCGGGTTAGATGTGTTGTGCCAAGTTAGGATGTACAGAGGAGAGTTCATATCTGAACAGTGAAAAGGGTATCAGTGAAACTCAGTTGAAGATGAGTGAAGGGATTAAGTGTGTGTTGAGAACTCAGGTATGAATGGAAACAGCTATGGTTGATGTGTGTATCAGGTAAGTGTGGGTAAGTTGGTATCTCAGTCATTGAGGTATTGGATTTAGGTATTGAGATAGGTGTGATACGCATTGGTACAAGGCCAAGGTATCTTGATTTCAGTAATTAGTTAAGTATTGTATATATTGACTTGTATATATATACAAATTACTATTTTCTTATATTAAATTTGCGTATCTTGGGATACATCATTTTGGTGTGTTTCATAGTATTGTAGATTAGCTAGTATAGCTTAGTTTTATATCATCTCGACCTAGTATCCTAGTGTTAGACTCTTACAACCTAGAATTAGTCGATTTAACTTAGAAATGGCTTTATGACCTAGCATTGCATCAATTTAACTTTTTTTCCATTCCTGAATCTTGTATTGATGCAACATACCATATATAGGTCTGTGTGACACCAGCTTGGGCATCGAGAGATACATCTTGCTGAGGACTTCAGGCGAGTACATTCTCTGACCATTTTTATTATGTTGATTATTACTATGATTCTAGTTGTAGTGTATGCTTGATTCTAACACTGTGGATACACGGGCTAGTATCATATATATCTGTCATGAGGAGTCATGATTGGAATCCATCGTGTTAGCTGGGGATAGGAAAATATTAGCAAGATTATGTGATCATATCCCACTTTATTTGCACCATAGCTCACTCCACATATCACATTGGGTGTAGCCTGACCATTTACATACCTCATAGCCTGTTATATATGATTAGCCTGACTATTTCTCGCATCATAGCTAACCAGATGGTTAGCCTGACCTCACATGTATCATAGCCAATCATATATAATAAGCCTGATCTAGTCCCAAGTCGATTACATAGCAAACTGATATTTCACAACACTTAACTAGAATTTTTATTCTTTATTCTAGTTCACTCATTTCTAGCATTCACATATATCTATTCATTGCTAGTTAGTACTATTGTTGATTACATGTCTCTCCAGTATTTCATATTTTTCCAGTATTTCTTTATCATGTATTTCCTTACACTGTCTTATAGTTTTTATCAATATAATTGAAACTGCTGTTTAGTGTTTGTGTTTCGCTTCAATCATGACTGGATAACATTTTTTAGAGGACCTTGGAAATTTTTGTCCTACTCACTATGGCCCAGGAGTAGAGGGAGACTACATACCAGAGATTCCAAAGGAGTCACTCTTCTTAGAGGAGACACCACCCACAGTCATTTAGACAGCTTCTTGGTCTAGTTATCTATGTATTAAATTATTCTAAACTTGAGATTTGGATTATATTATGTTGAGACCATTTATGTTGGGATAGCTAGACTCTAAATTATTGTTGTATTTGGGTTGTATGCTAGACTTATGTCAGAACTTCCTTATCTTTTATATCTTATAATACCAATTACTTTCCTATAGTTATTGTGATTGAGTATTTTATGAATTGATGATCAAATATATTATTTATTTTCCTCCTTATAGAGTTGAGATCATTGACAGGTTCTTTTGTGAGTTATGTTTAGTAGTCTT
Source organism: Iris macrosiphon (assembly GCA_036927795.1). Taxonomy (NCBI): domain Eukaryota; kingdom Viridiplantae; phylum Streptophyta; class Magnoliopsida; order Asparagales; family Iridaceae; genus Iris; species Iris macrosiphon. The sequence goes on along the minus strand of JAYESA010000005.1, from coordinate 171,239,453 downwards.
GAGACCTAGATAGCGTTCTACCGCTGATGCTGCGGCGTAGGCTGGACATACCCACGGCTCATGCCCAAATTCTGGTTACGGGTCATGACACATTTTTAGTGGTGGCCCATACATGTCTAGATTCGCAATTAGAGCGATATCGTAGTAGTGCTCACTTAGATTATTGCTACGAGCCTGCTTTAGGAGATAGGATTTAGGCTGAGAGTTTGCTCAATCACAACTAAAAAATTTCTAATTTTATAATGCTATTTTGAATAATTATTTCCTTTAAATTTTATTGATCTTCTTTGATGATATCGTATATGTTGCCTTAATTGATTCTTTTTGGTCTGTCTTTAGGATGCCACCGAAGACTAGGTCATTGAGATTGGGACCCACAGCTTTAGAGAAGTCTGCCACCTCACGACCTGATCCAGAGATAGCTGGAGTTGCTCCTCCCACTTTACCTGTTCATATGGGAGTTTCTATAGTTTTTGGGGGTCCTTCTCCCCCACCTGCTCTGAGGGTTATCCCGGCTGTTATGGAGCACCTTCCTCCACCATCGACTCCATTTCCCGGAGGTATGCCTGTTGACGGGGCACAGATGTTCGCACTGATCCAGGGCATGGTAAATGCTCAGAGGACGTCGGCAGAGGCTTAGCGAGTTCAGGCAGAGGCGTAGAGAGTGCAGGCAGAGGCGCACCAAGCGTAGACGAAGCTGATGAGGGAGAGCATGGAGAATGCTCATCAGGTGGCTCTCCAGGCTGTGGAGAGAGTCGCACAGCTGCAACAGCAGCATCCTGGCCAGCAACACCCGAGGCCAGGCACTATAGTGGACTTCAAGAGGATGATGCCTCGGGAGTTCAAGGGCATCGAGGGGATACTTTAAGCCGATGAATGGCTGGAGGACATAGAGAGAAACTTGCGCTTGGCGCAGATTCCAGAGATTCTACAGATTGAGGCCGCCGACAGCCAGATGTTTGATATCGCGCTAACTTGGTATCATACGGAGCCGAGACTTACTGATAGAGGACTTACTTGGGAGACTTTCAAGGAGCTTTTCAAGGAGAAGTTCTTTCCCGATGTGGCCCTGGGAGCCTTGGAGAGTCAGTTCCATGACTTGGTCCAAGGGAACATGTCGATCGATGAGTACGCTGCAGAGTTTTACCGTTTGAGTCATTTTGCACCATCGATGATTCGGGGCCCAGGAGACCGAGCTCGGAAGTTCAGGAAGGGGCTGATGAGAGAGATCAAGTCTCATAGTTCTGGACGTTGCACTGCTACCTTTGAGGGCATTTTGATGGATGTCCAGATTGTTGAGGATGATTTGGACCTCAGGCCCAAGAGATGATGCGACATTTCTGGAGAAGCGAGTGGTAACGCGGGACAGGGCAAGCGTCCTCACTTTCAGCTGCAACAGAGGCTGTACCAGCACCAATAGCACCAGGCACCAGCTCGAGGACACACTCAGCAGCAGCAGCCTCAAAGGCAGACCCAGCCCGCTGTCCAGTGTACATACTGCGGGAAGGCGGGACACACGAGGGACATCTGCAAGAAGAGGCTGGGTATATATTTGTCTTGTGGATCGTCATCACACCAATCGAGAGACTATCCATCTATTCAGACTCGTCCAGGTCAGGGTGGAGCAGCCGCTCAGAGGGGACCTGCCAGGGTACCTACTGTACCAGGAGGCCAGCATAGGGGACCTCCACTTCTGCCACAGCAGCAGAGGTTTTCCAGCACCAACACCAGCAAAGAGGTGCGCCCCCAGGGATGAGCGTATGCCATGACGATCGAGGAGGCCGAGCCAACAGGAGACGTAATTTCAGGTTTAGTTCTTCTCGATTCTATTCCAGCACTTGCATTATTCAATTCTGCCACTTCCTTTAGTTTTATGTCTGTATCTTATGCTCTTAAGTATCGTTTGGAGGCGGAACCCTTAGATAGGACTTGCAAGATCACGACTGGCGGAGGCATTATTCTAGTCAATAATTTTTGCAAGGACCGGAGAGTATATTGGGAGGCCGATAGCTAAGTGTGTGCTTACTCGTAATGCCACTTCCAAGATATGATATTATACTCGGAATGGACTGGTTGAGTAGGCACCATGGTACTATAGATTATCGTGGAGGCAAAGTGATATTTTGACCGCCAGGAGAGCCAGAGTTCGTGGTCGCCAGAGGAGCAGCGGAGCAGAGCAGGGGCACTTTTTGTGGAGCCAGGATGGAGGAAGAGGAGTTGCCACATCCTCTAATATCAGAGTTTCTGGATGTCTTTCCAGAGGAGTTGTCAGGTTTACCGCCAGACAGAGATATCGACTTTTCTATAGACTTGGTGCCAGGAGCAGGGCCCATATCACAATACGTCTATAGGGTCAACAACAGCGAACTGGCAGTACTGAAGAAGTAAGTTGAGGAGTTACAGGACAAGGGCTTCATCAATTTAGTTCATCACCATGGTGAGCTCCGGTATTGTTCGTACCAAAGAAGGATGGGTCCGTACGCATGTGTATCGACTATAGAGCTCTGAACAACCTCACTATCAAGAACAAATATCCACTGTCGAGGATAGATGATCTCTTTGATTATTTGAGTGGAGCGAAGATATTTTTAAAGATAGACTTAAGGTCAGGCTACCACTAGGTGAAGGTGAAGAGAGAAGACATTCCAAAGACAACTTTTTGGACCCGATATGGCCAGTTTGAGTTCATGGTAATGCTGTTTGGATTGACTAATGCACTGACAGTATTCATAAACTTGATGAACAAGGTATTCCACCAGTATCTTGACAAGTTCGTGGTGGTGTTCATCGATGACATTCTTGTATATTCGAAGACCCCAGAGGAGCATGAAGAGCACCCGAGGATGGTTTTGGAGACTCTCATAAAGAGGAGCTTTACGGAAAGCTTTCAAAGTGAGAGTTCTTCCTTGACAAGGTTAAATTCCTTGGACATGTGGTGACGGCGATGGGATCTTATTTAATCTAAAGAAGATCGAGGTAGTGGAGTCGTGGGCTACTCCCAGTTCAGTAGCTGAGATCAGGAGTTTTCTCGGACTAGCAGGTTACTACATGAGGTTTGTACAAGACTTCTCCAGGATTGTAGAGCTGATGACTAGGCTGACTAGGAAGGATATAGATTTTGTCTGGATGGAGGATTATCAGGCCGCATTTGATGAGCTAAAGAAGAGATTGACGATAGCTCCAGTATTGACATTGCCATCGGGGACATGTGGATTCACTATCTATAGTGATGCTTCAGGAAAGGATTTGGGTTGCATTCTTCAGCAGTACGGGAAGGTGATTGCTTATGCTTCTAGGCATTACATCCTCATGAAAAGAACTATCCTACCTACGATTTGGAGTTGGCAGCGGTTATCTTTGCTCTAAAGCTGTGAAAACACTATCTGTATAGAGAGCGTGTGGAGATTTTCACGGACCACAAGAGCTTGAAGTATGCGTTTATACAGAAAGAGCTGAACATGAGGTAGAGGAGGTGGTTGGAGTTGATGAAAGACTTTGACATCTCATTGTAGTACCACCCAGGAAAGGCCAATGTAGTCGTCGATGCCTTGAGCAGGTATCCGATGGCTATGTACTTGATGACAGATAGACACTTGTTGGCCGATCTTGAGAGCTTGGGAATTGAGGTGCTAGTTTTCGGTATCGAGATTCAGTTATGGGGATTGCAGATACAGTCCGACCTGATGGACATAATCAGAGCTGCGTAGTATGATGATGAGGCTTTGAGGAGTATCAGGGCACAGGTTCGGAAAGGATTATCAGAAGACTTCAGTATCGCTGATGATGGGTCATTAAGGCACGGTACTAGGATATATGTGTCAAGCGGTGAGGTGCGCGAGGAGGTTTTACAGGAGGCGCATCGCTCTCAGTACTCGATGCATCCAGGTGCCAACAAGATGTATCGAGACCTAAGGGAGCACGTATGGTGTATGGTATGAAGTACGAGGTAGCACGCTTTGTATCCCGATATTTAGTGTGCCAGCAGGTAAAGGCGGATAGACAGAGGCCAGGTAGATTGCTTCAGCCTTTATCCATCCCAGAGTGGAAGTGGGAGCACATGACTATGGATTTTGTTTCAGGGCTTCCATATTCTCCAGTAGGAAAGGACACGATTTGGGTCATCGTGGATAGGTTAACCAAATTAGCCCACTTCTTACTATTCAAAGTGGATATATCGACGGAGAAGGTAGCAGAAATGTATGTGCGATAGATTATCAGATTACATGGGGTTCCTGTGAGCATCGTCTCGGATTGGGATAGTCATTTTACTTTCCACTTCTGGAGGAGTTTGCAGACCAGCTTGGACACTCAGCTCAAGTTCAGTACCACATATCACGCCTAGACAGACGGGCAGTCTAAAAGGACTATTCATACTTTCGAGGATATGCTACGCACTTGTGTTCTAGATCTTGGAGGTTCTTGGGAGGATCATATACACCTGGTAGAGTTTGCTTACAATAACAGCTACCAGGCCAGTATTGAGGTATCGCACACCGTTATCTTGGGATGATGTCATTTGTTGGGACCAGAGATAGTCATGGATGCAGCAAAAAATATGAAACTCATCAGAGACAGACTTTGAGTGGTACAAGATAGATAGCGACATTGGGCCGACAGCCACCGTAGACCCTTGGAGTTTAAGGTATATATTTTGTTATTTTTGCTTGTGATTATTTTGTTTTAGATTGCATATTAAGGCTGCTTTTGTTCTAGGTTGGAGATTTGTTATTCTTACGAATTTCTCCGACACGGGGCACGATTATCTTTGGTGGAGGCAAAAAGCTTAGTCCACCGTACGTTAGACCTTTCGGTATACTTGCGAGGGTCGGTATAATAGCCTATAGACTAGAATTGCCGCCTGAACTAGAGGGAGTACATGACGTGTTCTATATGTCGCAGATGAGACAGCATGACGGATCCTAGTCACGTACTAGATCACTTGGAGATTGAGGTTAGTCTGACTCTCAGCTAACCTGAGAAGCCCATAGAGATTTGGATCGCAGGGAGAAGGTATTATGGAACTAAACTATTCCTTTGGTTCGTGTTGCATAGAGACATCACTCTCCAGGCGAGTCAACCTGGGAGAGATGGCAAAATGCGCGAGCAGTACCCGTATCTCTTCGAACCTTGAGGTATAATTCTTTCTTGCATTGTATTGTTTGCTTTTGATAGTTAGTTTCTTCCTTAATTTTGAGAATAAAATTTTTCTAAGGTGGGTAGGATTATCACCCTCACACTTTCAATCAAGGATAATTTGGTAATTGATACGAGTATTTTTAATTTTAAGATTCATTGTATTTAAATATTGTGTATATGATTAATTATTTGTTGTACTAAATATTTATTATTAGATGCTAGATTATTTTGGACTTGTGTAGTGGACATAACCATTAAGTTAGATACATGAACCTAATAATTTATTTTGGTTTAGATTGAGCCCAATAATTAGGCCCATGACTCAGGAGGATGGATTAATTAGTGAAACCATTAGACTAGAACTTTTTCTCCTTAATTAATTTCTTCATGAGAGGCCCCAAGGGGTGTATTGGATATTTTATATTTTTTGAGGGAGAGAGCTAGGGCCGGATATTAGAGGGAGGAGAGAGAGAGTGTCTCTCATTTCATTTTTCTATTGCTTTTAGATCTACATTTCCCCCCTTTCCAATTTCCTTTATTCCCTCACCATTCCCTCACAATTTTTTTACAAATTCCTTCCCTATTCTTCATTTGAGGCTACTACAACAAGGATCTACAATAAAAAAAATAAGGAGCAATAAGGAGGAGGCCAAGATCTACAAGGAGGAGCTATATTTCTATATTTGGAGATTTTTATTATCAATCTATCTCCTAATAGGTATATTTCAATTTTCCCTCTTGTAGTATGTTCTAAATCTGAGATTTAACCATGATGAACTATCCCATATGCATAGGCTACCCATAGGATTTAGTTTTCGGTTCATAGGAGACCTATGGTGGAAGTTATGTGTGTTTTTGTGTCAATTTTGGGAGAATTCCGAGATTGGCACATGTAGTATTTGTTAAATAGTCAAATAGATCAATATGACATGTGAATGATTGTTTGTGACTAGTGTTATATCCATAATTGGATACGTGTAGGCCGTATCTCATCAATTTGGTGATACGGATGCGGTGCACTCCATGTGTTTGGTTTATTGTCCTCATTTTTATGTGTGCTTGTATATATATATATATATATATATATATATATATATATATATATATATATATATATATATATATATATATATATAAGTGTATATGTCTATATGTGTATGTGATACCTATAGAGTATATGTATATAGTTATGTGTTGTGTGTGTGTGCATTGTGACAGTGTGTGAGTGGTGTTAGATCTAGTGTGTGAGCATGCATTACACTAATACCTGGAAATGTATAAGTTACTATGAGGATGGTGTATATATAAGTTTTGTGTGGTAGGACTGAATTAGAACTTTGAGTATGTGTGACTGAGATGTGAAGGGATGAGTGTGCCCAGGTTTGGATATTAGAGTAGTGAGCTCTGGTTGCTAGAGAGGTATGTATATGTGTATTGTGTTAATGCAGTGGGAGTGAAGGTGTCTGATACTTGGTATCAGATGTGCTAGATGACTGGGAATAGCCACCACAGTGGTATTCAGTGATAGCAGTAGGGGTAAGGTAATATGAAGTGTCTGTGAACTTGTGTTTATGTGTTAGTTGCATTCAGTGAAGGGGGTACTCAGGTTAAGATGTGCAATCAACTTGGGCTCGTGAGCAGTGTGTGGAGGGGGATGTTAATATCTTGGTGTCATGCCCAGTCCTAAAATACGTAGGACTAGGAATATGCCACATGCCAGCTACGCATTCGACCAGACTCTAGTCCGACTCGAATACGTGTAAGCTGTATAATAATGGTCACTATCTAAATAATTCAGTAAATATAAATATCTATGTCTCAATCCATAATGAGCAGAAATACACAAGAATGAGCTACATGTGCTATAGTCGGCCGTCCAATAACATATAAACTCGAGTAGACTCGAGAAGAAATATGAGTCTATAAAAACTAGGCTACAACAACAGATAAATAACAATATGAATAAAATAACCATAACACCGGTAGAAATGATATGAGTACCTAGTACCAATGCCCGCAAGACAAGCAACTCCATCAACAACTCCAAGGGCTCCGTAATCGTCTATGCTGCAAAACTGGCAGGGGACCAGGTCCTCAGATGACGTAATAAGGTACAAAAATAGTATGCCATAGTATAACAGAAAGTAATAAGTGCAACGCCGGTGTAATCTAGCATAACCACTCAAGTCAGACACAGTTTAAAGACAATATTCGACGCGTGGGCTGTCCAAAATAAAACCGTAGCTCCGAACACAGAGACACACGGGACGTACCGTAGCTCCGAGCACAGAGTCACATGGGTGATACAACTACTCCGGATACAGGAACACTACATAACTAGGACATATACATATATATAGCTCGTGCAAAGGATCCCAAACATCTAGTAACTGTCTTCTCCTTCCCAAGCGGTCAACGATTATGCGCTGAACCTGAACCTCTATCTAGCTGTCTCGTCATACTAAAGTAACTATCAACGATCACAACCCTAAAGTCGTCCCAGTTTTTGGCCATGCTGACAGTATCAGGATACAGGAAATCTGGCAAGATGACAGTGTATGGATGTGTCCTAGGGTTATGATATAACCAAGTATGTACATCAAGGTGTTGCGAACATCTAACACTCATTACCAGACGTTACCGACAAACGTCTATACTCGGTTGTAACCCGGACGCGAAGTAACGATTCTAACAAAAATACGCACAATACATAAAATAAATAAATAAATATCGGGTAACTGAAATACAGGGTGGCAAGGTACACTTTTCTGGATCCGGATGCTGAAGATGGGGCTTCGGTACAACGTCCAAGTCCGTGGGTCCTGTATTACCTAGAGATGAGATACAAGCTCCATCAATAGACTATCATGAGGCCAAAGTAAGCAGTGACACACGTCTAGTATATGCTTCAATCATTGTTACAGACTCACTTAGTCACTAAGCTGGAGGGTTGACCGCGGTTGACTAGAGGTACGTTACATCTAATATAATCCATCAACTGTATATCATCAAACAAATCCTCAATCCTATATTCATCACGGTGTTCAGTAGTTTAAGTATGTTCATTCCTCATATTTCCTCCTGGTCTTCTCAGTCATTATCACTCACGGTGACATATATCATCCTCAAATAAATTATTAATTATTTATTAAACCTTCCATTTTATAACTTTATTACCATTTCACGATAAAAACTACTCCTCGATTAAACTCATTATTAATTATTAGTCCTCCATCACAGATTAATGGTTTGATATCACACACCCTTTCACAATAAATACTACTACTCAATTAATAATTAATATTTTAATGTCATAGTGTCATTTTGCAATAATTTAAATCTATTAATCAACAAGAATCAATATGCATTTTTTAAATTGAACAACACCATAAATTATCATACCTAGCATTCATAAACCCTACTCTCAATATATATATTATTCTCAACCATCAAATGTATGTAATAAACCCTAAAATCTCACATAACATATATAAACCCTAACTCATTATAACATAATTAAACCCTAAACTCATGCATAAACATAACCCTAACTAAGTTATGAGTAACAAAATAATAATACAATAATACACTACATAAGTAGAGGGGGAGGAGTTCACCTCGGCGATGTGGTGGTGGTACTGGCCGGTTGTGTTGGCGATGACGGTGGTGAGTCTCGTCAGAGGGGGAGGTCATGGTGGTATGGGTATTGATAGTGATGCTGATGATGTTGATGATGAAGGTGATGATGCTGATGAGGATGATGCTGATGATGCTGATGATAATGATGATGAGGATGATGATGAGCTGTTACCAAAGGAAAGTTGGCCGGAGGAGCAGTCGAAGAAGGAGATGGTAGCGTGCTGAAGGTGGTAGCAGCGGTGGTGGAGGCCGGTCAGTTGTACAGTCGTGTGGTGGTGCTGGAGATGCGGGTGGAGGAGCTCAGGCGGTGCATGGTCGAGGTAATGGCAGCGGGGGTGGAGTAGATGCTGCGGTACGTGGTTCAGGCGGTGGAGGCCGGTCGTGGAGGGTGGCTCAGTCGTGTGAGGGTGTTGGAGATGCGGGTGGAGCAGCTCGGGAAGATGACGGGATGGAGGAGGCTTGGTGGAGCTATCCGGGGGCGGCAGACAATTCATGCCGGAGAAGAAGGTAACAGCGGTGGTGTCAAGGTAGAGGAGGTTGCTGGCGGCACTGCGAGTGGAGGTTGGAGAGGGAGTGGCCGCGGGGTAATGTCAGGGTGGCCGGTCAGGTGGTTCGGTTTGGAGTAGTAGAGGAGGAGGGAGAAGAAGAAAAAAAGGGAAAATGAAGGAGAGGTCGGCTGGGAGTGTGTAGGAAGAGGGAGGAGAGAGAGAGAGAGAGAGTGGAGGGTTTCCAATATTTGGGGATTAGGGCCGGCATGGGGAAGAGTGAAGTGAGGAGGGGTTAAATAGGAGGTTGTGTAAGGAATGTGTGGTGAGGATGAGAGCTTATTTTGAATGGAGGGCTTAGATTCCACATGTAGGAAAAAGTTCACACAAAGAAGAGAGAGGGGTGGGGTTAGACCGGTCAAGAGAGAGAAAGAGAGAGAGAGAGAGAGAGAGAGAGAGAGAGAGAGAGAGAGGCTTCTTCATTGGTTTGGACCAATGAGGTGATGACACCTATTAATACTTTTGCAAATGAGCCCCTTAACTTTTGGGTATTTGCACAAACATGTAAAATAATAGAAAATAGGTATGGGAAGTGGTGTTTGGTGTTTTATAGGGTGGGGGGGGGTTGTGTGTTTTGTATGGGCTTAATTAATGGGGTATTGGGTTAAATTGGGGTTAAGTTGGGATTAGTCAAAGTTGGTATCCCCAATTTAATTAAAATAAAATATTATGTGCTCTTAAATTAAATGGGGGCACATGGGGTCTCAATTTGGAGTGACCCAAAGGTCATGAAAGGTGTAGGCTTGGTGTCAGTCTTAGACCCTTTAATTGGGTCGGCTAAACGGGTTGAGTTTGTGTCCCAAAATTGATGGCAACGACAAAGATACGCGACACAGGATTAAAGAATGGATTTCGGGTACGAGAAGTTGTGCAATTAAATTAGAGCACAAGGGATTGTGATTTTGAGTGACAAAAAAGTCCAACGTCTAAGTTGGCTTGTCAAGTCAAGAGTGCAATAATTAGTTGAAAATTATGTGCTATTATTGGGATCCGAATATTGCAACAAAGGTAGGGTACCAAGGGTTTAAATAAAGAACCAAACAACTGCAACTAATTTCTAAACCTCAAATACACTGATGCTACAATAATATTTCTAACTCAATCTAGTCTACCTAAATTAAAATTTTGAGGGGGTTTACATCCTTCCCAACTTAGAAAAATTTTGTCCCCAAAATTAAAAGTAAAGCACGAATAATAGCTACGAGAATTTAAAAGTAAACTGGTAATCGAATGCAGTACATAAATTAGTACCTTGGTCCTCAAATAGATACGGAAAATGCTGCCAAATGGAATCCTCGTGCTCCCTGGTAGACTCGCCTGACGAATGATGCTTCCATGCAACCCTGACCAGTCAAATAGTCTGACCCCTCAAAGTCTTCTCACTGCGATCGAGTATTCCCACTGCTGCTCTGCATAAGATAAACTGGGCCCGATTGTAATTTCTGAATGATCAAGCACGTGGCTAGGATCTACCACGTATCTCCTCAACTGCGATACGTAAAATACGTCGTGCACTTCTTCTAATAAGAAAGGCAATGCAAGTTGATAAGCCACTTTGCCAACTCATTCCAAAATGTCAAAATGTTCGATATATCTCAGACTCAGCTTGCCTCTGCCTCCGAATCTGATAGTACCACGAGCAGGCGATATATTCAAAAATATATGGTCACCTTCCTTGAACTTCAAAGGTCCGCGGTGTGCATCTGCCCAATGCTTCTGTCTGTCCTGTGCTGCACGCAGGTGGCTCTGAATCTATTTTACTTTTTCTACTGTCTGTGTCACCAACTCTGGACCCAGTATCTGATGCTCTCCCACGTCACTCCAACATACCGGTGACCTACACTTCCTGCCATACAATACCTCATAAGGTGTTATATGTATGCTAGCCTGGTAGCTGTTGTTGTAGGAGAATTCTACTAAGCGTAGATGGTCCTCCCAGGATCCTCCAAAGTCGATCATGCACGCTCTCAATATATCCTCTAGTATCTGAATCATGCGCTCTGACTGGCCATCAGTCTGTGGATGGTATCCAGTGCTGAACTTGAGGCGAGTTCCTAATCTCTCCTACATACTCCGCCAAAAATATGGCATGAATCTGGAATCACGATTCGATACAATACTGACAGGCACTCTATGTAGTCGTACTATCTGCCTCATATACATGTCAGCTAATATCTCTGTGGACTGCCCAACTCTGAAGGGCAAGAAATGTACATACTTGGTTAGTCGGTCTATGATAACCCAAACTGCATCCTTCTTGCTAGGGCTCCTCAAAATCTTGTGACGAAGTCCTTGGTAATATTTTCCCACTTTCACTCGGGAATGGGAAGCGACTGCAATAGTCCTGCACTCCTCTGATGTTCAACCTTGACTTATTGACAGACCAAATATCTCGCCACAAATCTCGCAATCTCTCTCTTCATCCCATGCCACCAGTAGTGTTGTCTCAAATCTCGGTATATCTTCGTACTCCCGGGATGAATAGAATAAATTGAGCTATGAGCCTCGGTCATTAACTCCTGGCGTAGCTCGCCTCTCTGAACGTATAGGCGATCTCCACACCTCAATGTTCCTTCTTCATGAATCCTAAGTCCCGTCTGCATGCCGGCCTCTGTCCTCTCTCGCAGTCGTCGGAATCTCTTATCTGTAGGTAGGGCTGCCTTGATCCTCTCTACCAATGTAGACTGAATCTCAAGACTGGCCATCTGTACATCCATGCCTGGCAGTACAATTTTTATCCCGAGCTCCTGAAGATCCTCTAATAATTGCTGCTGAGTCGTCAAAAAGTATGCCATGGGCTTCCTGCTTATGGCATCTGCTACTATATTCGCCTTGTCAGGGTGGTACTATAACTCGATATCATAATCTGTCATCAACTCTAGCCATCACCTCTGTCTCATGTTGAGCTCCTTCTGAGCGTAGACATACTTCAAACTTTTATGATTTGTATAAATCTCAATATGCTCTCCATAAAGGTAGTGCCTCCATAGCTTTAGTGCAAATATCACTCCAACTAGCTCTAGATCGTGCGTCGGGTAGTTCTTCTCATGAACTCTTAGCTATCTCGATGCGTAGGTTATTACCTTGCCGTGTTGCATCAGTACACATCCTAATCTTCTCCCAAACACATCACTATACACTATAAATCCTTCCGATCCTAAAGGTAGTGTCAAAATCGGTGCTGATGTCAAACGCTTCTTTAGCTCATCGAAAGTCGTCTGACACTCCTTGGTCCAGATAAACTCCTCGCCTTTACGCGTCAGTCGCGTCATAAGCGTAGTGATCCTCGAGAAGTTTTCCATGAACCTTCGATAATATTCGGCAAGTCCGAGAAAACTCCTAATCTCTGTAACTGATGTAGGGGTAGACCACGTCTCTACTGCAGCGATCTTCTCCGGGTCAACTGATAGTCCATCTCCGGTGATTATGTATCCCAGGAATGGTACTCTATCCAAGCAGAACTCACACTTGCTGAGCTTGGCATACAGCCTCTCCTGCCTCAGCGTCTCCAACACAATCCTGAGATGTCTCTCGTGCTCCTCCTGGCTCTTGGAATATACCAAAATATCGTTGATAAATACCACCACGAACTTATCTAAGTACTAGTGGAAAACATTGTTCATTAGGCTCATAAATACTGCTGGCGCATTGGTTAAACCAAACGGCATGACTAGAAACTCATAGTCCCGTACTTCGTCCGAAAAGCTGTCTTCGGAATGTCCTCTCTCCGTACCTTGATCTGATGATAGCCGGATCTGAGATCGATCTTCGAGAATACACATACACCGCTAAGCTGATCAAATAAATCATCGATGTATGACAATGGGTACTTGTTTTTTATCGTTATAATATTTAACGTCCTGTAATCGATACACAAACGTACCCCATCCTTCTTCGACACAAATAAGATGGGTGCTCCCATGGAAAAATACTAGCCCGAATGAAATCCTTATCTAAGAGATCATCTACTTGGACTTTCAATTCAACCAACTCCTTTGGGTGCTAGTCTGTAGACGAAGGAAATAACTGGCTCGGCTCTGGGAGTCAACTCTATCGCAAACTCTCTATCTCTCTCTGTCAGGTAGCAGGCCTGGAAGATCCTTTGGAAATACATCCTCAAATTCTGATATAATGCGGGGATACACTGGTTCACCTTCTGCAATATGTGCCTCTAAGGTAGATGGGCACCAAGCACCCGGGCTCCCTGAAGAAACTCAAACTCAGGGTAATCTGGTGGTCTAAAAATAATGCAACCACGTCGACAATCTAGCGTAATGTGGTATTGGCTCAACCAATCCATGCCTAGGACAATGTCATAGTCTATACTTAACCTCATAATAAATTCTCCCGTTATATTTACAATACTAATCCTCTAAAAATAAATTTCCTTCCCTAATGTATAATTGCTCTTTCCTCAAATTTTTTTTTTCGTTATTTATTTCTCCAAGTCACATAGTGCAATAATGGTATCACCCAAGCACATGCTAGATTTTCTGGTATCATATCATCATCTTCCAGGTGAGAGCCTAAAATTCTATCTCCTTTAGTTCATAATATCGTTCATGGTATCGCTATTATATAGAATAACTAATTCTTAGCATTGGGCTATGCATTTCCATAAATTATTCTAGAAGGTTAGAATCAACGATCTTCTAGCTCCCAGTACTTCCCAAATCACTACTATCTCAAATATGGGTAGGGTTTTACCAGTTCTAAGGATATACTATTGGGTCCAATTCTCTTGCTAACCTTCTACACTAGTTCCAGATTCTAAAAAGAACCTATCAACCTACCCTACTGAGGGTAACAATCTTCTCAAAGAATATTACACAATTCATGTCTTCTGTCGTCTGGACTACGTTCTTCTTCTGGAGGGAACCATCAGGCACAAGCATTCGTCTTTCCGAAATAAAGGAGATGAGAAACAATATTAACGATATTGATAAAAAAGGAACAAATACAATTTAGAATTCCAAGGGCGATAATCAAATACAAAGGGAGTTTTTAAAATCGATTATGGATTGAGATCCTATTCAACAATAAATCCTAAATTGCATGATCGTTTGGTACAATAACGTAACCAAAATGATAAGCTCTGACCTGTATGGGCCACTACAAAAATATGTCACGCCCCAGTCCCAAAATACGTAGGACCAGAAATACGGTACATGCCAGCTACGCATTCAACCAGATTCTGGTCCGACTCGAATACGTATAAGCTATATAATAATGGTTACAATCAAAATAATCCAGTAAATATAAATATCTATGTCTCAATCCACAATGAACAGAAATACACAAGAATAAGCTACATATACTATAGTCGGCCGCCCAATAACACATAAACTCGAATAGACTCGAGAAGAAATATGAGTTTATAAAGACTAGGCTACAACAACAAATAAATAACAATATGAATAAAATAACCATAACGCCGGTAGAAATGATATGAGTACCTGGTACCAATGCCCGCAAGACAAGCAACTCCATCAGCAACTCCAAGGGCTTCGTAATCGTCTATGTTGTAAAACTGTCAGGGACTAAGTCCTCAGAGGGACGTAACAAGGTACAAAATAGTATGCCATAGTATAACAGAAAGAAACAAGTGCAACGCCGGTGTAATCTAGCATAACCACCTAAGTGAGACATAGTTTAAAGACAATGTTCGACACGTGGGCTATCCAAAATAAAATCGTAGCTCCGAACACAGAGACACATGTGACGTACCATAGCTCCAAGCACAGAGTCACATGGGTGATACAACTACTCCGGATACAGGAACACTACATAACTAGGACATATACATATATATAGCGCATGCAAAAGAGTCCAAACGTCTAGTAACTGTCTTTTCTTTTCCAAGTGGTCAACGATTGTGCGCTGAACCTGAACCTCTATCTAGCAGTCTCGTCATACTAAAGTAACTATCAACTTCACGACCCTAAAGTCGTCCCAATTTTTGGCCATGCTGACAGTATCAGGATACATGAAATCTGGCACGATAACAGTGTATAGATGTATCCTAGGGTTATGATGTAACCAAGTATGTACATCAAGGTATTGCGAACATCTAACACTCGTTACCAGATATTACCGACGAACGTCTGCACCCGGTTGTGACCCAAACGCGAAGTAATGATTCTAAACAAAAAATGCTCATATTGCATATAATAAATAAATAAATATCGGATAACTGAAATACAGGGTGGCAAGGTACACTTGCTTGGATCCGCATGCTGAAGATGGGGCTCTGGTATAATGTCCAAGTCTGTAGATCCCGTAGTACCTAGAGACGAGATACAAGCTTCATCAATAGACTATTACGAGGCTAAAGTAAGAGGTAATACACGTCTAGTATATGCTTTAATCATTGTTACAAACTCACTTAGTCACTAAGTTAGAGGGTTGACCACGGTTGACTAGAGGTACGTTATATCTAATACAATCCATCACCTGTATATCATCAAACAAATCCTCAATCCTATATACATCACGGTGTTCAGTAGTTCAAGTATGTTCATTCCTCAGATTTTCTCCTGGTCTTCTCAGTCATTATCACTCATGGTGACATATATCATCCTCAAATAAATTATTAATTATTTATTAAACCTTCCATTTTATAACTTTATTACCATTTTACGATAAAAACTACTACTCGATTAAACTCATCATTAATTACCAGTCCTCCATCACAGATTAATGGTTTGATATCACACACCCTTTCACAATAAATACTACTACTCGATTAATAATTAATATTTCAATATCATAGTATCATTTCGCAACAATTTAAATCCGTTCATCAACAAGAATTAATATGCATATTTTAAATTAAACAACACCCTAAATTATCATACCTAGCATTCATAAACCCTACTCTCAATATATATATTATTCTCAACCATCAAATGTATAATAAACCCTAAAATCTCATATAGCATATATAAACCCTAACTCATTATAACATACTTAAACCCTAAACTCATGCATAAACATAACCCTAACTAAGTTATGAGTAACAAAACAATAATACAATACTACACTACATAAGTAGAGGGGGCGGAGTTTACCTCGGCGATGTGGTGGTGGTGTTGGCCGGTTGTATTGGCGATGACGGTGGTAAGTCTCGCCGGAGGGGGAGGTCGTGGTGGTGTGGGTGTTGATGGTGATGATGATGATGGTGATGATGTTGATGATGAAGGTGATAATGGTGATGGTGATGATAATGATGATAAGCTATTGCTGGAGGGAAGTTGGCCGGAGGGATGTTGGCCGGAGGAGCAGTCGGAGAAGGAGATGGTAGCGTGTTGAAGGTGGTAGCAGTGGTGGTGGAGACCGGTACGTTGTACAGTCGTGTGGTGGTGCTAGAGATGAGGGTGGAGGAGCTCAGGCGGTGCATGGTCGAGGTAATGGCAGCGGGGGTAGAGTAGATACGGCGGTGCGTGGTTCAGGCGGTGGAGACCGATCGTGGAGGGTGGCTCAGTCGTGTGGGGGTGCTAGAGATACGGGTGGAGCAGGTCGGGAAGATGGCAGGATGTAGGAGGCTTGGTGGAGCTGTCCGGGGGCGGCAGCCGATTCACGCCGAAGAAGAAGGTGGCAGCGGTGGTGTCAAGGTGGAGGTGGTTGCTGGCGGCGCTGCGAGTGGAGGTTGGAGAGGGAGTGGCATCAGGGTGAAGTCAGGGTGGCCGGTCGGGTGGTTCTGTTTGGAGTAGTAGAGGAGGAGGAAGAAGAAGAAAAAGAAAAAGGAAAAAGGAAAAAGGAAAAAGGAAAAAGGAAGGAGAGGTCGGCTGGGAGTGTGTAAGAAGAGGGAGGAGAGAGGAAGTGGGGGGATTTCCAATATTTGTGGATTAGGGTCGGCATGGGGAAGAATGAAGTGAGGAGGAATTAAATAGGAGGTTGTGTGAGGAATGTGTGGTGAGGATGAGAGCTTATTTTGAATGGAGGGCTTAGATTCCACATGTAGGAAAATATTCACACAAAGGAGAGAGAGAGGGGTGGGTTTGGACCGGTCAAGAGAGAGAGAGGAAGGCTTCTTCATTGGTTTGGACCAATGAGGTGATGAAACCTATTAACACTTTTGCAAGTGAACCCCTTAACATTTGGGTATTTGCAAAAACATGTAAAATGATGAGAAAAATGTGTGGAAAGTGGTATTTGGTATTTTGTAGGGTGAGGGGGTGTTGTATATTTTGCATGGGCTTAATTAATGGGGTATTGGGTTAAATTGGGGTTAAGTTAGGATTAGTCAAAGTTGGTATCTCCAATTTAATTAAAATAAAATATCATGTGCTCTTAAATTAAATGGGGCCACATGGGATCTCAATTTGGAGTGACACAAAGGTTATGAAAGGTGTAGGCTTGGTGTCAGTCATGAAAGGTGTAGGCTTGGTGTCAGTCTTGGACCCTTTAATTTGGTCGGGTAAATGGGTTGAGTTTGTGTCCTAAAATTGATGGCAACGAAAAAGGTACGTGACACAGGATTAAAGAATGGGTCTCGGGTACGAAAAGTTGTGTAATTAAATTAGAGCATAAGGGATTGTGATTTTGAGTAACGAAAAAGTCCAGCGCCTAAGTTGGCTTGTCAAGTCAAGAGTGCAATAATTAGTTGGAAATTATGGTCTATTGTTGGGCTCCAAATATTGTAATAATGGTATGGTGCACCAAGGGTTTAAATAAAGAACCAAACAACTGCAACTAATTTCTAAACCTCAAATACACTGATGCTACAACAATATTTCTAACTCAATCTTGTCTACCTAAATTAAAATTTTAAGGGGGTTTACACTGGGTGTCTATGTGCAGTAGGAGTCAGGCAAGGTGTGGCAGTGTGGAACGTTGCTCAGTTTAATAACAAGTTGCAGTAGCAGTACTGGTTAATGTGCAGGGGGAATGAGCCACTACAGGTAGCAGTAGTTAGAGTTCACAGCAACTTGCTATGATAGCAAGCTTGGTGATGTACCAGTAAGCACAGGTAAGTTGGGGGATCGGGTTAGAGGTGTTGTGCCAAGTTAGGATGTATAGAGGGGAGTTCATATCTGAACAGTGAAGAGGGTATAAGTGAAACTCAGTTGAAGATGAGAGAAGGGATTAAGTGTATGTTGAGAACTCAGGTCTGAATGAAAGCAGCTATGGTTGATGTGTGTATCAGGTAAGTGTGGGTAAGTTGGTATCTCAGTCATTGAGGTATTGAATTTGGGTATCGAGAGAGGTATGATACACATTAGTGCAAGGCCAAGGTATCCTGATTTCAGTAATTAGTTAGTATTATATATATTGACTTGTATATATATACAAATTACTATTTTCTTATATTAAATTTGCGTATCTTGGGATACGACATTTTGGTGTGTTTCATAGTATTATAGATTAGCTAGTATATCTTAGTTTCATAGCATCTCGACCTAGTATCCTAGTGTTAGACTCTTGTAACCTAGAATTAGTCGATTTGACTTAGAAATGGCTTTATGACTTATCATTGCATCAATTTAACTTTTTTTCCCTTTCTGAACCTTGTATTGATGTAACATACCATATATAGGTCTGTGTGACACCAGCTTGGGCATCGAGAGACACACCTTGCTCAGGACTTCAGGTGAGTACATTCTCTGACCGTTTTTATTATGTTGATTATTACTATGATTCTAGTTGTAGTGTATGCTTGATTCTAACACTGTGGATACACGGGCTAGTATCATAGATACCTGTCATGATGAGTCATGATTGGAATCCATCGTGGTAGCTGGGGATGGAAAAATATTAGCAAAATTATGTGATCATACATGTCATGCCCTAGTCCCAAAATATGCGGGACCAGGCCACGTGGCATTGGCCAACTGACACGTCACTAAGGGATTACCCAATTTAATGGACCCAAAGAGACATGCTACGCTGTCCTAAAAAACTAACAAGTTTAATACTAGAAGATAACAGGTAAAGTCTAATCTCATCCACAAAATATCAAGGAGTACTAAAATGAGTGCTGGAATATATAAGTGCTGAGTCTAAAATATCACAGTACAAATCAGATATGTCTGGTGGGAACAAACCCACTACAAAAGATAAGTAAAAGTACTGAAATATAATAAAACTAGAGCATCATCTATCTATGTAAGAGGCTCTAGCTCCAGGTGAACATACTACTAAAGATCAGGGAGACTCTGATGGTAGCACCTCTAACTCCTCCTCAGTTGCGTACCTCATCTCCTGTCCGGGTCCGTACACTGTGGGGTAGTATGCCTCGTCTAGATCTGGAAGGGAACCAGGTCCTTAGTGGGACATAACAAGATACATAAAAATATGCCATATATAAATACTGAATAAATAAATAAAGGGTGAGCTAACCATCTAAGTGAATGCAATATAAAGACAACCTTGGTACGTATGGGTAGGCGTAAGCATATCGTCCAACGTCCTTTAGAGTGTGGTATCTACAACGTCCATCATTCCTAAGAATGAGATATCTGTATATATATATCGTCCAACACTCTAAGGAACGTGGTATCTGCAAAGTATATAACGTCCGTATCACTCCGAAGAGTGCGGTATCTGCAATAAAGGAGGTGGGTGTCCCATACGCCTACTAGTTGTCTTCCCCGCCCAATACGGTTATACAAGTTGAATCCACAATGTGCAAACCACGTAACTATATGCCAAGTCATAACTTTCCTGGATAGTCCTGAATTTATGCTAAGCCGTGATGCACGTCACACGCACCGGTAGCTAATCGAGTACGCAAACTCATATCCCAATATGAATTGCAATCGTGTTGCGTGTATAAGTGTCAGGGTCTAGGAGGATATTAGAATACCCTTGCAACTATAGGTAAGTCTGCTAAAGTCTAAGTCAGTTACACTATATGTCAACGTATTCGTTGACGGCACCCGAGGCAATCTCGGACGCGCACAGTTATATTTAATTTGAAACAGAATAACATACAACAGTTTAATATTTAAACAGTAAAACTTGGAAAGGTATACTTGCCTACGTCCTCAAGCTGGGTGTGCCAAAAATCTGTTCCTGCAGTTGTGTCTGGAGGGTCCTGTGACCTGGGATCACTAACTGCGTTGTAGGTGCACTCTGTTCAAGACGTACAGGAGTTCGTGAATTTAACATTTTAATAGTTACACAGTAAGCATACGTACATATAGTATAATAATATATATATTAAGTTACATATATATATATATATATACATATAATAATATTAAAATATGCATATATGTAATATACATACTTAAGTATATATTAAAGTATATATTTACATAATATATACATATAAATATAGTATATACATAATATATATATATATATATATATATATATATATATATATATATATATATATATAGATATTTATATAATACATAATAAATACATATATAAAACATATGTATTTATATATATTTAAATATATATAGGGTACATATATATATAGGGTATATATATATATATATATATATATATATATATATATATATATATATATATATACGTAATATAAGTATATATAGTAATAGTATATATATATTTATATAATATATATACACAAAAATGAAATATATATATATCGCATCTGTCAGGAATTAAGTCGGTCGATACCGACTCTTATGTATTATAAATAGAGGCCAAGACCTCTTTGTGATGTACGTTTTATGCTAGTGTGTTATTACTCTGCTCTTTTGTTCAGTGTGTTTTGAGTGTACCTCTGTAATATTTTACTACTATCAATAAAATTCCTTTCAAGCGTTTAGCTTCCCATCCTCTTTACGATCCTGCTTCTATTTAGTATCAGAGCCATGTTGGCTCTAGGCTGAGGTACTTCTACTTCATCACAAGCATGTAAATATATGGCATAGTTATTGTGTTTAAGTTATTTTTTCTGTTAT
This sequence comes from Iris macrosiphon, assembly GCA_036927795.1. Classification (NCBI taxonomy): domain Eukaryota; kingdom Viridiplantae; phylum Streptophyta; class Magnoliopsida; order Asparagales; family Iridaceae; genus Iris; species Iris macrosiphon. Next base: position 171,218,248 of record JAYESA010000005.1, on the reverse strand, counting down.
GGATATTATTATAGTCAAAGCTGTTGCTGTGGTTAACTGCGATAGAGTTAGGATTTGTCAAAGCGATGTGTCTTCTACCTAGTGGAACGACATCAAAGTCACGTAGCCTTGTTATGCTGAGAGGGCAGTGGATGGCGTAAATCGTTGACAGCCGTGCTAGGTCTTTACTATCGTTAGATAGGTCTGAAACTTTAAAGTAGTTAACTAGAATAATAGAATTTTCATAATAATCCATTAACAGATTGATAACTTAATTATAATAGCTAGCCATAGGTGCATGTAAGTGCAGGAAGTAGAACCTCACAACTCTAATGAGTAAAGAGTTAGCAATTAGCTTTAATAAGAAAGCCCTAAATAAGGGTAAATCTGTTAAGAATGCTCAAAATGTTGAGTATCCCTCCGAATTAGAGGAATTAAATAAATGGACAATTTCAAAGGTAAAGCCAAAAGAAATTTACCAAATTGGTACTTTTGACTTCAAATCGTCTATCTCCATTAAAATAATGGAAAGAACTGTTTCTAAGAATAACACAGAACATTCCTTTCAGCTAATATGCGAAGAGGATATTGGGCATGTTCGTGATGCCTACAACTATGTCCATATTGGACTAATACAAGTTGCGTTTAAACCCTTAACATTACCAGGGTTAAATGCATCAATAATGACATCTCTTAGAGATGCAAGATGTTTAGACTGGAGCCAATCTCTAATGGGAGTAATGCAGACTAGTCTCTGCCATGGTCCAGTTTACTTTAATGTTTACCCAAATTTGACTCTGTCAATGACAGATAATCATTTATATGAATCTGTAACTCTAAATCTGAAAACTTATGGTTATAATTTCCTACCAGGATCTGAGACTATAGCAATAATCTATAGAATTCATTACAAGGTAATGAATACTATTGCCCCTAATACAAGGCATATTACTACACCTGGTAAGACTACTTTGATAGAAACAAATTTGTTGACATCTAAAGTAGCAACAAATAGAATTATCCGATGGGATGAAATAAATTTTCCTAAAGAATGGATTTTAAGTCAAGATGTGTTACCATAACCAATAGTAAACACAGATATTGACCAAATAATCCAAACTAATGATGGAGAAGTAGAAGTGAGATTTACTCCTAATGATATATCTCGATTGTCAATATCAGGAAGGAAATCTCTACCTTCTACAATAGAATCAACTTCTTCCAATAAAGAAGAGGTCAATAAAATAAAAATTACTGATGATGCAATAGCACATCCTTTGTATAAGGAAAAGAGCAAGATAAGCTCTCCGACAATGTCGAAAATAGAATTTACTTCTATTTAATGGGATTTAAAGTTCCTCAAGCAGTTCGGGACATTCTCAATAGAATGTACTATGAGAACAATGAATTTGTAGTATGGTTTGAAAAAACCTATTATACTAAACAAAGATATAAATTTAAAGATGAATATTATAATCATCTAGAAAAGAAAAGAAAGATAATACCTTTCATTGATTGGTTTGTCCAAAAATATGTAGACACAGAATCAACACAAATAAATGTGTTAGAAGAATATTATAAAATCTGGAATACCGATACAGGATCTAGTAGTGGTACAACTAGATCAATGTACCCACCAAGTGAACCAATTAAACTTACTGTCAAAAATAAGATAGACAAAATTGATGCTGTTTCCTTTGTCAAAAAAAAAAAAATTTTATTTTATATATTCATAGTATATATATATATATATATATATATATATATATATAATAGAAATTATAATAATAATATATATATATATTATATATATATTTATTTAATATATATCAGTATACATAATATAGTATATATATATATATATATATATTTAATAATAATATATAATCTATTCTACTATATAATGTCAAAGGTAGGCTTCACCGTGAAAATTTTCTTTCCAAAAATGTCCTTCAATATATCTATTCTACTATATAATGCCAAAGTAGGCTTCACCGTGAAAATTTTCTTTCCAAAAATGTCCTTCAATATATTTACTAATTAAAAGAATACCTACAATAAATTCCACTGATAACCATTTAAGAGATTCATTAATGTATTACGAAAATCGAAGGGTTCATACTACTTGCTAAATCTTCTAAGATGTTTCTACGAAATTTGAAGGATTGAATTCTTAACCTATATAATTAAAAACAACAAAGTTAAATCAACTCATCAACATCATCCAGTCCAAGATACGTGCAAAGCACGTGCATATATACTAGTAGTAATATATACAATATATATATATATATATATATATATATATATATATATATATATATATATATATATATATATATATATATATATATATAATACATATATTATATATATTCATAGTATATATTTAATAATAATATATAATAGTAATATATACAATATATATATATAATACATATATTATATATATTCATAGTATATATATATATATATATATATATATATATATATATATATATATATATATATATATATATATATATATATATATATATATATATATATATATATATATATTAATAATAATATATACATATATATATATATATATATATATATATATATATATATATATATATATATATATATATATATATATATATATATATAAATTTAATAGTATAAAAAAAATAATGATAATATAATATATATATATATTATATATATATAATAGTATATATATATCTATACATAATATATATATATATATATATATATATATATATATATATATATATATATATATATATATATATTTAATAGTATAAGTAATATAGAATATATATATATTTAATAGTATATATATATATTTAATAGTATAATATAGTATTTATATATACATAATATAGTTTATATATATATATATATATATATATATATATATATATATATATATATATATATATATATATATATATATATATATATATATATATATATATATATAAATACTTATATATATACATATAATAGTAAATAAATAATATAATACATATACTGTATATTATATAAATACATAGTATATACATATATATATATATATATATATATATAAAATATAAATAATATATATTATATAATAATAATAATACATGTACATATATATAATATATTAGTATATATATATATATATATATATATATATATATATATATATATATATATATATATATATATATATATATATATATATATATATATATATATATATACATGTTATACATACGTAGAGGGGGGGGTGGGGTACCTGACATGTAGGGGGGGCCCGCGTCTGGGCCGTCGTCGCCGGCGGAGGGCGGAGCTCCGGCGGTGGCTGGCCGCAGCAGCAGCAGTAGCAGTAGTAGTGGCAGTGGCAGTCAGTAGCAGCGGTAGCAGCGGCAGTGGTGGCTGCGGTGGCGGAGGAGGCGGTGCAGGGTGATGGGGAGGCGGCGGAGGTGGTGCCGAAGGCGGTAGTGGCGGTGGTGGTGCCGAAGGCGGTAGTGGCGGTGGTGGTGGCCTGTGGTGGCGGTGGTGGTGGTTTAGGGAGGTCAGGGGGGCTGTGCTGTGGTCGGGGGAGCGGTGGTTGCAGCGGCCGTGGGAGGGGGGTGACTGTGGTGGTCCAGTGGAGGAGGTGACGGCGAAGGTGATGGTGGCGGTGGCGGTGGCAGTGGTCTGTGGTGGCGGTGGTGAGGGCTAGGGAGGTCGGGGTGGTGGGGTGCTGTGATGGTGGAGATGATGGTGATGGTGGTGTGGGGGCTGCCAGCGGTGGGCGGCGGCGGGTAGGGCGATGGTACAATGGCCGGGGGGAGGCCGAGGGAGGGGCGAGGCTGTGGTACGACGGTCGAAGGTGGGGAGAAGCTGAGGTGGGAGTGGGTGAGGTTCGGGTGAGGGGGGTGTTTATATAGGGTTTTCAAGGGTTAGGGTTACATATATTAAATATCTAGATATTTATGTAGATATTTTAGGCTTCATAAATGCATTGAATGCATTGAATTGGGACCTATTTGGAATGAACGGTAGAGAATCACCCTCCAATGGGAGGTGGACACCTCGCACCTGCAAATTTTGCAGATAAAATCCTGCAGTTTCACAAATTGTACATGAGCCCTATTAAATTGGAAAATTATGCAATTACAAATTTGTTTGAGAAAAACACCTCATTTCTGAGGGTGATGTAATACACAGAAATGAGGGGGGGTGTTCAGTGAGGGTCTTGAGGGTGTGGGGGTAGGTCTGGGTAGGGGCTGTGCCTGATTTTGGGCGATGCGGGTCACTGTATTAATTTATTAGAAGTTAATGCGCATGGTGTTTTCTAATTATTTAAAAATATACAGGGTTAGAATTTGGTACAGTGCAAGTATACTAGACGTAGTATTCTCAAAGTAGAATAATAACGTAATTTAGTTTGGACAAAACAGGTTCCTGTTGGGCCTCTAATTTTGATTGGAACGGATAAGGGTACAGGCTTGGAAATTAATTAAAAATTAATACAGACATTTGTAACGATATTTGTGCGACTAAAATGAGACTCATGCCAGAGTATTTGTGAGTTGCACAAAGTTTAGAATAGTAGACTGGCATGTCTAGGAGGGGTATGTGAACTTTGTTTGGGGGTAACAGTCAGTGTAATGCTCTAAATATTGATGTGATGGTCAGGTGCACTAAGTAATATAATCTATTGCTTAATAATTTAAAATACTGTAATAAATTCCTAATTTGCTAAAAATAATCCTAATTTCTGAAATCTGGTCGAGAGAGTTTACAATCTACCCTCCTTAGAGCATTTCGTCCTCGAAATTGAAACAGACATATAGTGAAGACTATAGATTGATTTGAAATATTAGGACATACCCAGGCCTTCGAATAGATGGGGGAAACGTTGTCGAATATCCTCTTCTCGTTCTCAGGTCGACTCGCCTGGTGCATGATGCCTCCATGCAATACGAACTAGAGGGATAGTCTGGCCTCGCAACACCTTCTCGCTTCTGTCTAGGATCTCTACAGGCTCCTTCTGGTACGATAAACTCGGGCCGACAGTGATCTCCGAGTGGTCAAGCACATGACTCGGATCTGGAATGTACCTTCTCAGCTGAGATAGGTGGAATACATCATGCACTCCTTCTAATATTTGGGGTAAGGCTAGTTTGTAAGCAACTTCTCCGATGCATTTCAACACATCGAATGGTCCGATGTACCTCGGACTCAGTTTTCCTCTTCCTCCAAATCTGATAGTTCCTCGGGTAGGTAAGATATTTAAAAACACATGCTCTCCAACTTGGAATTCTAGGGGTCGTCGATGTACGTTTGCCCAGTGCTTTTGTCTGTCCTATGCTGCTTGCAGGTGTCCTTGGATCTTTTTTACCTTCTCCACCGTACGAACTACCAATTCTGGTCCTAGGATCTGCCTTTTGCCTATATCGCTCCAACATACTGGGGAACAACATTTCCTACCATACAATGCTTTATAGGGAGCCATCTGAATGCTCGTTTGATAGCTATTATTGTAGAAAAACTCCACCAAATATAAATGATCTTCCCATGATCCACTAAAATCAAGCATGCATGCTCTCAGCATATCTTCCAGTATCTGAATGGTGCGCTCGGACTGGCCATCTGTCTGCGGGTGATACGATGTGCTGAAATTTAGGCGGATACCAAGACTCTCTTGCATACTTTGCCAAAAGTACGATATAAACCTCGTATCCCTGTCAGATACTATACTGACTGGTACTCCGTGCAGACGCACGATCTCTCTCATATACATGTCTGCCAAGACTTCTGTAGATTGCCCAACTCTAAAGGGTAAAAAGTGGGAAGCCTTGGTGAGTCTATCTACGATCACCCATACAACATTACGACCACTGGGACTTCTTGGAAAGCCCGTAACGAAGTCCATAGTGATGTGCTCCTATTTCCACTCAGGTATTGGGAGTGGTTGAAGTAGATCTATGGACCTCTGATGTTCAGCCTTGACTTGCTGACACACCAGGCATTTTGCCACAAAGTGGGCTATCTCTCTCTTAATTCCATGCCACCAATAGTATTGTCTCAGATCTCTTTACATCTTTGTGCCACCTAGATGGATAGAGTATGTTGAGCTGTGAGCCTCTGTCATCAGCTCTTCACGAAGTTCTCCATTTGGAACATAAAGACGTTCTCCACATCTTAAAGTCCCATCTTCGTGTATGTGTAATCCTGTCTGTTCTCCGGCCCCGGTCCTTTGTCGAAGTCTCTGGAATCTGGCATCTGTTGGCAGTGCAGCCTTGATTCTCTCAACCAATGTTGATTGCAATTGATAATTTAACATTTGATCGTCAACTCCTGGCATAATGACCTTTATACCCAACTGTTCTAGATCTTTCAATAGATCTGGTTGGGTATTCAGAAAGAATGTCGTGGGTCTCCTGCTTAGAGCATCAGCTACTACATTAGCCTTTTCGGGATGGTACTGCAGATCGATCTCGAAGTCTGTCATCACTTCGAGCAAGCACCTTTGTCTCAGGTTCAAGTCCTTCTGGGTGTAGACGTATTTCAGGCTCTTGTGATTAGTGATATCTTCACTCGTTCGCCGTATAGATAGTGTCTCCAAAGCTTCAAGGCAAAGATGACTGCGACAAGCTCCAGGTCGTGCGTGGGGTAGTTCTTCTCATGGGTTCTCAGTTGTCTAGAGGCATAGGCTACAACCTTCCCATGTTGCATCAAGATGCAACCTAATCTTTTTTCGGATGCATCGCTATATATTACGAATCCTCCGGATCCAGATGGTATGGTCAAGATGGGAGCCGTAGTCAGACGCTTTTTCAGCTCATCGAAAGCTGTCTGACACTCCTCTGACCAGATGAACTCCTGCTCCTTGCGGGTCAAACGGGTTATCGGCTCTGCGATCCTCGCAAAGTTCTCTACGAACCTCCGGTAATATTCGACAAGTCCTAGAAAACTCCTCACCTCTAAGACGTTGGTAGGGGTTGGCCACGTCTCTACGGATGAAATCTTTGCTGGGTCTACTGAAATGCCATCTCCTGTGATAACGTGCCCAAGGAAAGCGACACGATCCAGGAAAAATTCGCACTTGCTCAGCTTTGCATAAAGTCTTTCACGCCTTAGCGTCTCTAACACCAGTCTCAAGTGTTCTTCGTGCTCCTCGTGGCTCTTCGAATACACCAAGATGTCGTCGATGAAGACTACCATGAACTGGTCCAGGTACTGGTGGAAGACTCTGTTTATCAGGTTCATAAATACGACAAGTGCATTTGTCAGTCCAAAAGGCATCACCAGGAACTCGTAGTGACACGAGTTCCTGGTGATGCCTTTTGGACTGACAAATGCACTTGTCGTATTTATGAACCTGATAAACAGAGTCCTTCCACCAGTACCTGGACCAGTTCATGGTAGTCTTCATCGACGACATCTTGGTGTATTCGAAGAGCACGAGGAGCACGAAGAACACTCTGAGACTGGTGTTAGAGACGCTAAGGCGTGAAAGACTTTATGCAAAGCTGAGCAAGTGCGAATTTTTCCTGGATCGTGTCGCTTTCCTTGGGCACGTTATCACAGGAGATGGCATTTCAGTAGACCAGCAAAGATTTCATCCGTAGAGCCGTCTTGGCCAACCGGTACACATTTGAAGATATTGGTGCAGCTCCGGGCACTAACTCAATAGTGAACTCCACCTCTCTATTAGGCGGTAGGCCTGGCAATTCCTCCAGAAATATATCTTCGAACTCTGCAACAATTGCTGGGGGAGCTGTCTCCATTGCCATGTAAACTCCAGGTGATTGTCCTACTCCTTGCTCGATGGTGTCCCGCATGTACTCGAACTCCGGGTGACCTGGTGGTCTAAAAATGATACTACCCTTCTGGCAGTCTAGTATAGCATTGTACTGGCTTAACCAGTCCATGCCTAAGACAACGTCGAAGTTTGGCATTGGAAGTACCAAGAATTGCGCTCTCATCTCTCTACTACACACGACTACCGAACACGTTCTAATAATGCTAGTAACCGGTACGATGCCTCCTCCGGTAAGAATCTTCCAGCACTTAGGCAATGGGGAAGATAGCTATTTTATGCATGGCTATGAAACTACTAGATATGAAAGATAGTGTAGTGCCAGAATCAAATAATGCAGTTGCAGGTAATGATGCAACTAAAATGGTACCTGTAATAGTTTCTCCTTCTGGTTCCTCCGTAACTGCTGCTAGTGCAAAGGCCTGCCCGTGCCTTTGCCCTCCGGTCTGCTGTCTGGCTTGGTTGAACTGAGCCTCCTGTGTGGCCAAGTGTGCTCCCCTCTGAAATCCTCCAGATGCTGGGGGACGTTGACCTCCAGTTGAGGGTAGCATCCTCTGGGCTGGTGCTGCTGGTCTTTGCCCATTCTGGGGTGCTGCCTCTCTGCGTTGTGGGCAGTCTCTGGCCATATGTTGACTTGTTCCACATATCATGCATAGTCCATGCTTCATCCGGCAGTCTCGAACATAATGTCCCTTCTTGCCATAATGGTAACATGTCAGAAGCTCCTTGTGTTGATATGGCCCCGTCTTTTGCTGTATTTGTATTCTCGGATGACGGATTGGTCCTCCTGCTCTGGGCTGGTTTATGGCTGGCATGGTTGTGTTAGAGTGCCTTGCTCCTCGGCCAATGGCCTCCTGAATCCTTGCCTCTGAAAGAACCTCCTCATAGGAGATCCTTGACTGCGTAGTAGTATACCTATATAGCTCGAAGGTAAGGCCGTGATGGAACCTCATGGCCTTCTCTAGCTCGTTAGGTATCAGAATGGCACCAAATCGACTAAGTCGACTGAATTCTGCGTTATAGGCGTCGACAGTCATATTTCCCTATTCCAGATGCAGAAACTGGGAGTACAAAGCATTTTTGACCGTGGCTGGAAAATACTTCGTATTGAAGTACTCTAAGAATTGCTCCCATGTCTGGTTCTTGCCGACGCCGCATTCTATAGAGTCATACCAGTGATGGACGTTGCCTTTAAGTTGGGCCCTCACTGCGGTCATCCATAGGTCTGGGTGAAGCTGTGAACCCTCCAGCAACATCTCCGTATTGGAGACCCAATCTGAGATCTCCTTCGGAGTTTCGCTGCCCGAAAAGGTTTCCGGGCCTATCTGGCGAAAGCCTCGGATAGTACCAGCTGGTTGGACAGGTGCTGGTGCTGGAGCAGATGTTCTCTCCAGAGCTGTCATCAAGCTTTGCCTCAAGGTTTCAGTCTGATGTCTCTGTGCCTGCATCATGGCTTGGAAGAATTGGAACATTTGTGGCTGTCCCTCAAGTTGTGGCATCAGGGCTGGAAGGGGTGGAGGTGGAGGCAAAGGTGCCTGTGGTGTCGGTGCTTAGGAGGTCTGTCCTTCTTGCTGGGCTGGTGCAGCTTCTTGTGAAGGACCATTGTGGAGGTACGGGGTTGTTGGATAAACCAGTGTCCTTCTCGGGGACTGGTCTCTCGGGGTAGTCGGGGTTCTATTAACATTTTACGAGGGGTCTGTTGCTTGGTCAACCCCATCAGTTGCGTGTCTACTGGGTACGTCCATATTTCTGAAGAAGATAGAATAATTAGAAAAGCACGAAGAAAAATAATAATATCAAGCAGGATGCAGAAATTTAAGGATGACGTCAGAGTGGATGAGACCTAGTAATTCCTATCCTATTACAGGCTTGCTGAGCATGTTATCATACCACTAGCAATTAACTAGACCTGCATAGGCCACCACTAAAACCATGTCACGCCCAGTCCCAAAATATGCGGGACCAGGCCACGTGGCGTTGGCCAGTTGACACGTCATTAAGGGATTACCCAATTTAATGGATCCAAAAAGACGTGCTACGCTGTCCTAAAATACTAACAAGTTTAATACTAGAAGATAACAGGGTAAAGCCTAATCTCATCCACAAAATATCAAGGAGTACTGAAATGAGTGCTGGAATATATAAGTGCTGAGTCTGAAATATCATAGTACAAATCAGATATGTCTGGTGGGAACAAACCCACTACAAAAGATAAGTGAAAGTACTGAAATATAATAAAACTAGAGCATCGTCTATCTATGTAAGAGGCTCCAGCTCCAGGTGAACATACTACTAAAGATCAGGGAGACTCTGATGGTAGCACCTCTAACTCCTCCTCAGTTGCATACCTTGTCTCCTGTTTGGGTCCGTACACTGTGGGGTAGTATGCCTCGTCTAGATCTGGAAGGGAACCAGGTCCTCAGTGGGACATAACAAGATACATAAAAATATGCCATATATAAATACTGAATAAATAAATAAAGGGTGAGCTAACCATCTAAGTGAATGCAATGTAAAGACAACCTTCGTACGTATGGGTAGGTGTAGGCATATCATCCAACGTCCTTTAGAGTGTGGTATCTACAACGTCCATTATTCCTAAGAATGAGGTATCTGTATATATATATCATCCAACACTCTAAGGAACGTGGTATCTGCAAAGTATATAACGTCCGTATCACTCCGAAGAGTGCGGTATCTGCAATAAAGGAGGTGGGTGTCCCATACACCTACTAGTTGTCTTTCTCGCTCAATGCGGTTATACAAGTTGAATCCACAACGTGCAAACCACATAACTATATGCCAAGTTATAACTTTTCTGGATAGTCCTGAATTCATGCTAAGCCGTGATGTACGTCACACGCACCAGTAGTTAATCGAGTACGCAAACTCGCATCCCAATATAAATTGCAATCGTGTTGCGTGTACAAGTGTCAGGGTCTAGGAGGATATTAGAATACCCCCACAACTATAGGTAAGTCTGCTAAAGTCTAAGTCAGTTACACTACATGTCAACGTATTCGTTGATGGCACCCGAGGCAATCACGGACGCGCACAGTTATATGTAATTTGAAACAGAATAACATACAACAGTTTAATGTTTAAACAGTAAAACTTGGCAAGGTATACTTGCTTACGTCCTCAAGCTGGGTATGCCAAAAACCTGTTCCTGCAGTTGTGTCTGGAGGGTCCCGTGAGCTAGGATCACTAACTGCGTTGTAGGTGCACTCTGTTCAAAATGTACAGGAGTTCGTGAATTTAATGTTTTAATAGTTACGCAATAAGCATACGTACATATAGTATAATAATATATATATTAAGATACATATATATATATATATATACATATAATAATATTAAAATATGCATATATGTAATATACATACTTAAGTATATATTAAAGTATATATTTACATAATATATACATAAAAATATAGTATATACATAATATATATATATATATATATATATATATATATATAGATATTTATATAATACATAATAAATACATATATAAAACATATGTATTTATATATATTTAAATATATATAGGGTACATATATATATATATATATATATATATATATATATATATATATATATATATATATATATATATAGGGTATATATATATACATAATATAAGTATATATAGTAATAGTATATATATTTATATAATATACATACACAAAAATAAAAAATATATATAATACATATATTTTATATATTCATAGCATATATATTCATAGCATATATATATATATATATATATATATATATATATATATATATATATATATATATATATATATATATATGTTATTATATATATATATTATTATTAATAATAATATATATATAATAACATATATATATATATATAATAACATATATATATATATATATATATTTATATATATATATATTTAATAGTATATGTAATATAGTATATATATATTTATTTAATAGTGTATATATATATTTAATAGTATAATATAGTATTTATATATACATAATATAGTTTATATATATATATATATAAATACTTATATATATACATATAATAGTAAATAAATAATATAATACATATACTGTATATTATATATATATATATATATATATATATATATATATATATATATATATATATATATATATATATATATATATATATATATATATAATGGATACTGAGCTAGATCAGATAATCCAAACTCTAGATGGAGATATGGAAGTTAGATTTACTCCACAAATCAAAGCTAGAATCTCATCCTCTAGTTTTCGTTCCCCTTCAGTTACTGAAAAGGGAGAAAACTCTTCTCAGACATCTGAGAAAGATGATGACATTAAATATATGAAAATAAAAAATAATATTGCCAAGCCAGAATATAAAACTGAATGGGCTGATCCCATTGATCCAGTTTATTCTTCTGATGCTAGTTTTGGCACTCATTCTCTTAATGTTATAACATTGACCAATGACAATCCGACTGACAATCCTAACTATTGGGATTGGACTAAGGATAAAAATGTTCAAAAAATTATTGTTCAGGCTTATGATGAAGAAATTCAATTTAAAGCCTGGTTCGAAAAGAATTATACCCTTGATCAAAAGTACAAATTCAAAGATAAATATTATGCTCATCTCAAAGAGATAAATAAAATTAAATGGTTTGATAAATGGTTTATTGAGAACTATATCAACCAAGAACTCATTAGCATTAACATGCTAGAAGAGGGTTATAAAAATTGGATCACTGATACGGGAAAACGTGTCCATGCTTTATATCCACCTAATGAATCGCTCAAACTTTTGGTTAATACCGAAAAGATTGATGCTATATCCTTTATTCGAATTATCGATCATAAGGAAGAACAAATAAAAGAACTTCAGAAAATCGTGAAGTAGAATAACTATACAAATGCTTATATTCAAACCATTGGTTCTCAATTGGTTCGAATGAAAACTGCCCTTGACGAAGTTCTTCTCAAGGTCAATTCTATCCTCAAATTACCAAAATCAATTCCCAAAGATTTTACCCAAAAAAGGTAGGTAATATACCAATAAAATCTACTAGTGATACTACTGGTTTTAAATTATCTTCTCCAGAAGTTACTGAGAAAGATATTCAAAGCTTAATTGAGAAGCTTCAGAATACTTCCTTAGTTGAAAAACATTCCCCTAAGGAAAAGGGCGAAAGCTCTACCCAGAATACCATTGCGGTACTTGACGGAAATTCTTTCGTGGCTGATGGATCAGATAATGAATCCTGCCAAAATTATTCTCAAAATTCTGATGATCAATTAGATCCTATTCATATTAATGCTCTTCAAAACTCTTTTGAAGACATTGATAATAAAATTAAACAAACTTCTACTATGGTTCTGCCTATGCAGCAGCAACACAAGAAGCCTAATCTTCAAAAATATTATTATAAACGTCCAACTCCTATGGATGTTTTGTATGAAGAGAATGATAATATCATTCAAAATAATTATAGTGGAGGAAACATCTATTAATGGAATATAGATGGATGTTCTGATAAACAGATCTGTGATCAGTTACATCGTATGCTCATGTTTGCTACGGTTTGCCGAACAAACAAAAATACTGACAAAACCATTGCTAGTTTTATTACTTGCGATTTTACCGGAGTATTAAAAGGCTGGTGGGATCATTGTTTATCACCTGAGCAGAAAGCAGTTATTGCTAATGCTGTCAAAATTGAAAATAATAGAGAAATTGAAGATAGTGTTATCACTTTGATTAGCACTATTTGTGATCACTTTACGGGTTTAGTCTCAGACAATGGTGAACGCACCAGGACTTTACTCCAAAATCTTCGTTGTCCAACTCTTACCCATTTTAGATGGTATAAAGATACTTTTCTAAATAGAGTAATGCAGTTAAGTGATGCCAATGATGCTCACTGGAAATCTAAATTTATTGATGGTCTTCCTAATCTGTTTGCAGAAAAGGTTAGACAACAAATACGCAATAACAATGATGGCATAATACCATATAGTAATTTCACCTATGGTAACCTTGTGAATGCCTGTATTCAAGAAGGGTTAGCCCTTTGTAATGACCTTAAGTTAAGAAATCAATTGAAATCTCAAAGGTTATCTGAGAGAAAACAATTGGGAGAGTTTTGTAGCCAATTTGCTATGGAAACTATAAAGCCTCCGTCTGATAGTAAAAGAAAATTCTCTAAAGAAAAATCTTATAAAAAGAAGAGATATTCTTCTAAAAGGAATTATCCTAAAGATTTTTCTAATGATAATAGAAAACGATTTTCCACTAGGAAAAAGTTTTCTAAAAACACAAGTTCTAATAAAAAAATTAAATGCTTTAAATGTGGAAAACTTGGCCACTATTCGAATAGATGTAATACCAAACAAAAGATCGATATGATCGAAGACGAAGGGTTGAAAAAGACTCTACTAAAGATCATGATCAATTCTGATTATGAATCTGATTCATCAAGTGATAAATCTATTAATTCAATAAAATCTGCTACTGATTATGGTACTGATTGCGATTGCAAAGCATGTACTATTAATAGTAAAGCTGATTATTATAAATCTATCATCGAAATGAATGGTCTTTCAATTAATGTATTGACCAGTCAAGATAAAAAAGAAATCCTTGAATCACTTTTGACTGATACTATTAGCCAAAATGTGAAAGCAAAAATTATTAAGATTTTGCAAGATGATACTCAAGAAACTTCTTCAAGTTTCCCTCCATATACTATGGCAGAGGTTTTATCTCGAAGAAAGGGGATTAATCCAAAGACTGTCTCAATAAACGACCTTCAAAGAGAATTAAAATCTTTGAAGAATGAAGTCAAAGAGTTAAAGTCTAATGACGAAATAACTCAACAAAGACTTGCTCTCATTGAACAGGATGTTAAATCCTATAATGAGATTATTCTCAAAAAACAAATGATCGAACATTCTCGTTTAATCGATAGTAAAAACGAGCATGATGATGACATAATTGATCAGCAGGTTCAATCTGTTGTTATAACCAATAAAGGAAAAACTATTGATCATTCCTTTTTATCTAAAATAGATCTTTTTATTACCCACAAATGGTATATAAAAATTGATCTAATTATAAACAATGAATATATGATTTATAATCTTATTGCCCTTGTTGATAGTGGTGCAGATCTGAACTGTGTCAAAGAAGGAATTATTCCCTTAAAATATTGTGAACGTACTACTCAAACTTTGAGTGCTGCAAATAATAAAACTCTTACAACACCTTTTAAGGTTACAGATGTTCATATCTGTAAAAAATGATGCATGTATTCCCTTCCATTTTATTGTTGTAAAAGAAATATTCCAGCATGTTATTCTAGGAACTCCTTTTCTAGAAAAACTTATGCCTATAAAGAAAATAAATAAACAAGGTATTTCCACTTGTTATAAGGGGAAAAATATTACCTTTGATTTTATCACAAATCCTGTGGTAAAATTCTCAATGAAATTAAAGAAGTTGATCTGAAAAATAAACAGATAAACTTTATAAAAGAAGAAATTTTTCAGCTATCTATTAAAGAGCAGCTTGAAAAATATGAAACAAAAAATAAAATAAAACAAGTTAATGATGAATTTGTTCGTCAAACTTGTAGTAATATTCCCAATGCATTTTGGGATAGAAAGCATCACATTGTCTCTCTTCCATATGAAGAATCCTTTAATGAAAGAGATGTTCCGACAAAGGCTCGACCTTGTCAGATGAACAATAATTACCTTGAATTATGCAAAAAAGAGATCAATGATCTTCTTGATAAAAACCTTATCAGAAAGTCGTACTCTCCATGGAGTTGTACAGCTTTTTATGTCAATAACAATGCTGAAAAGGAAAGAGGTGTTTCTCGGTTAGTTATTAACTACAAACCTCTTAACAAAGTCCTTAAATGGATAAGATATCCAATTCCAAACAAAAGAGATTTGCTTAACAGAATTGTTAATGCAAAGATATTCTCTAAATTTGATTTAAAGTCAGGATACTGGCAAATTCAAATTGATGAAAAAGATAAATACAAAACTGCCTTCACAGTCCCATTCGGGCACTATGAATGGAATGTTATGCCATTTGGTTTGACTCTTTTGTCCAACTTGGATTCATTATCTTTGATGGATGCCATAACCTCCATTAATTTTTCTTTCTCATCGATTCTTTGCCACCATTTCACAAGGAATTTTCGTGACAGGATGGGAATATTATTAGAATCCAACTCACAGTTGATAGTCCAACGGAATATAAATGGGATTTGGAATTCTACATAAAAATAGAGTGTACTCTCCCCCCCAAAAAGATGAGAATCCTGGCATGGTGGATAAGATAGTATCCACTGAGAGAATTGTTCTTGAATAGATGATGGAATAATATCCAGAGTGGCTCCCAGCTTTAACCACCAATCGAAAAACCAGGAGGGTATCTCGTTCTGAAGAATTTCAGGACAGATACGAATGAACCAAGAATGACTCCTCTGGGAATTTTCATAGTATAAAAATTTATAAAATGCCTGCACATAATCCCAATAATTATAGCTGCAGACCACCACTTTGTCCTTGGAGAGCTGTTGCTCTCTATTGGGATGAAGCCCCCAAGTCTGTGGAGTAAGGATATTCTTTATAATCACTTTGCTATAAGCAACTTCCAAAGAATTTGGTTTAGCAGAGTGTTCGACGGTTATAGATTTGCTAGAGATTAGAATACCTTCAGAAATGCTCACAGTCCTCCCCTTAACTGGAATAAAACTGTTCTCAAGATATCTTTTATGAAGTTTCCATGGATCCTTCATAAGAGGAATATCACACTTTTCAAGTTTAATGATTTCCTCAGTATTTGATTTTTCAAAGAAGATGGACTCAACTTTCATTACTTCTCTGTATGAGCGAGTATGAGCATCAGCAATATCTGCTGGCTGCTTGCCTTTGGCCGCTGAGCTGGATCCAGCTTCAGAGGGAGGTGGCTTTCGGCCTATAATTTTCTGTATGCCGAAAGAGTCCTGAGGACGTAATGCCCCCTTGGAGACAGTCTTTGATACGAACCTGGAAGACATGTCCGCTGATGATTTCTATCATCAGCAGGTTCAATCTGTTGTTATAACCAATAAAGGAAAAACTATTGATCATTCCTTTTTATCTTCAGGCATTTAAACCCTGAAGAGTTTAAATGCTTCATTCATATCCTCTTTACGAGATGGGTGGTATACTCAAACAGATAGATCACAAAGGATACAGTAACTTTTATCAAGAAGATCATTGATATACTGAAAAGGGAGAAAACTCTTCTCAGACATCTGAGAAAGATGATGACATTAAATATATGAAAATAAAAAATAACATTGCCAAGCCAGAATATAAAACTGAGAACCAATGGTTTGAATATAAGCATTTGTATAGTTATTCTACTTTACGATTTTCTGAAGTTCTTTTATTTGTTCTTCCTTATGATCGATAATTCGAATAAAGGATATAGCATCAATCTTTTCGGTATTAACCAAAAGTTTGAGCGATTCATCAGGTGGATATAAAGCACGGACACGTTTTCCCGTATCAGTGATCCAATTTTTATAACCCTCTTCTAGCATGTTAATGCTAATGAGTTCTTGGTTGATATAGTTCTCAATAAACCATTTATCAAACCATTTAATTTTATTTATCTCTTTGAGATGAGCATAATATTTATCTCTTTCAGTTAATATGAGACTAATAGAGAATATAAGAATATCATCAATATAAGAGAGAATTGTAGTAATTTAAAAACCAGTCAGGGTTGGCAAGGTGCTATAATTGAAACAGATGCCAGTAATATTTTATTCTCTAATACTATTGAAGAACATTTTAAGCATCAAGTTCGTTCTTTTTCCTAGTGGAAAGTATACCATTGGGAATATTACTACAAGTTTAAATACTACAAGTTTGACGAACAGACATTTGACCTTTTGCTTAATTAATGAGTATTAGAGAATATAAGAATATCATCAATATAAGAGAGAATAAAACTTATATATAAATTACTACAATTCTCTCTTATATTGATGATATTATTATATTCTCTATTAGACTCATATTAACTGAAAGGAGATTAAATATGGATGAAATTATAAGCATTATTAATCTCCTTTCTATGATTATATGGACATTTCCAGCACTACTGGAAATGTAGTGCTGGTCATTTTAGATAAAAAGGAATGATCAATAGTTTTTCCTTTATTGGTTATAACAACAGATTTAATCATCCTTTGGACATCTTATTGAGAACTATATCAATAAGATATAGGGGGCGTTAAGCCAAAGGATATCTATAAAATTGGTTGGCTTGATTTCAAGTCATCAATTGCCATAAAAACTATGGAAAGAACCGTTCAGGTCAATGATACTGAGCATTCAATCAGATTTCTTTCTGAAGAAGATCTTGAACCCTACATAGGGAATAATGCTTATAATTTCATCCATATTGGATTAATACAGGTTGCATTAAAACCACTTACTCTTCAGGATTTAAATGCTTCATTCATATCCTCTTTACGAGATGCTAGATGTCTTGATTGACAACCATCTCTTATGGGCGTTATGCAGACTAGTCTTTGTCATGGACCAGTCTACTTTAATGTTTATCCCAATCTAAGTCTATCCCTTACAGATATAAATTTACTGGATGCAGTAACTTTTAATCTTAAGACTTATGGATATAACTTTAAGCAAGGTTCAGAAACCATTGCTATACTCTATCGAATACACTTTAAAGTTTTGTCTACTTTGGCTCCTAAAGCTAGACATCTTACCAAACCAGGTAAGACAACTTTGATTGAAACAAATCTGTTGACATCAAACGTTGCTGCTAATAAAATCATCAAATGGAATGAAATCCAATTCCCTGATAGATGGGTATTAAATCAGGCGATTCCGCCTAGACCCATAATGGATACTGAGCTAGATCAGATAATCCAAACTCCAGATGGAGATGTGGAAGTTAGATTTACTCCACAAATCAAAGCTAGAATCTCATCCTCTAGTTTTTGTTCCCCTTCAGTTACTGAAAAGGGAGAAAACTCTTCTCAGACATCTGAGAAAGATGATAACATTAAATATATGAAAATAAAAAATAACATTGTCAAGCCAGAATATAAAACTGAATGGGCTGATACCATTGATCCAGTTTATTCTTCTGATGCTAGTTTTGGCACTCATTCTTTTAATGTTATAACATTGACCAATGACAATCCGACTGACAATCCTAACTATTGGGATTGGACTAAGGATAAAAATGTTCGAAAAATTATTGTTCAGGCTTATGATGAAGAAATTCAATTTAAAGCCTGGTTCGAAAAGAATTATACCCTTGATCAAAGGTACGAATTCAAAGATAAATATTATGCTCATCTCAAAGAGATAAATAAAATTAAATGGTTTGATAAATGGTTTATTGAGAACTATATCAACCAAGAACTCATTAGCATTAACATGCTAGAAGAGGGTTATAAAAATTGGATCACTGATACGGGAAAACGTGTCCGTGCTTTATATCCACCTAATGAATCGCTCAAACTTTTGGTTAATACCGAAAAGATTGATGCTATATCCTTTATTTGAATTATCGATCATAAGGAAGAACAAATAAAAGAACTTCAGAAAATCGTGAAGCAGAATAACTATACAAATGCTTATATTCAAACCATTGGTTCTCAATTGGTTCGAATGAAAACTGCCCTTGACGAAGTTCTTCTCAAGGTCAATTCTATCCTCAAATTACCAAAATCAATTCCCAAAGATTCTACCTCAAAAAAGGTAGGTAATATACCAATAAAACCTACTAGTGACACTACTGGTTTTAAATTATCTTCTCCAGAAGTTACTGAGAAAGATATTCAAAGCTTAATTGAGAAGCTTCAGAATACTTCCTTAGTTAAAAAACATTCCCCTAAGGAAAAGGGCGAAAGCTCTACCCAGAATACCATTGCGGCACTTGACGGAAATTCTTCCGTGGTTGATGGATCAGATAATGAATCCTGCCAAAATTATTCTCAAAATTCTGATGATCAATTAGATCCTATTCATATTAATGCTCTTCAAAACTCTTTTGAAGACATTGATAATAAAATTAAACAAACTTCTACTATGGTTCTGCCTATGCAGCAGCAACACAAGAAGCCTAATCTTCAAAATATTATTATAAACGTCCAACTCCTATGGATGTTTTGTATGAAGAGAATGATAATATCATTCAGAATAATTATAGTGGAGGAAACATCTATTAATGGAATATAGATGGATGTTCTGATAAACAGATCTGTGATCAGTTACATCGTATGCTCATGTTTGCTACGGTTTGTCGAACAAACAAAAATACTGACAAAACCATTGCTAGTTTTATTACTTGCGGTTTTACCGGAGTATTAAAAGGCTGGTGGGATCATTGTTTATCACCTGAGCAGAAAGCAGTTATTGCTAATGCTGTCAAAATTGAAAATAATAGAGAAATTGAAGATAGTGTTATCACTTTGATTAGCACTATTTGTGATCACTTTACGGGTTTAGTCTCAGACAATGGTGAACGCACCAGGACTTTACTCCAAAATCTTCGTTGTCCAACTCTTACCCATTTTAGATGGTATAAAGATACTTTTCTAAATAGAGTAATGCAGTTAAGTGATGCCAATGATGCTCACTGGAAATCTAAATTTATTGATGGTCTTCCTAATCTGTTTGCAGAAAAGGTTAGACAACAAATACGCAATAACAATGATGGCATAATACCATATAGTGATTTCACCTATGGTAACCTTGTGAATGCCTGTATTCAAGAAGGGTTAGCCCTTTGTAATGACCTTAAGTTAAGAAATCAATTAAAATCTCAAAGGTTATCTGAGAGAAAACAATTGGGAGAGTTTTGTAGCCAATTTGCTATGGAAACTATAAAGCCTCCGTCTGATAGTAAAAGAAAATTCTCTAAAGAAAAATCTTATAAAAAGAAGAGATATTATTCTAAAAGGAATTATCCTAAAGATTTTTCTAATGATAATAGAAAACGATTTTCCACTAGGAAAAAGTTTTCTAAAAATACAAGTTCGAATAAAAAAGTTAAATGCTTTAAATGTGGAAAACTTGGCCACTATTCGAATAGGTGTAATACCAAACAAAAGATCGATATGATCGAAGACGAAGGGTTGAAAAAGACTCTACTAAAGATCATGATCAATTCTGATTATGAATCTGATTCATCAAGTGATGAATCTATTAATTCAATAAAATCTGTTACTGATTGTGGTACTGATTGCGATTGCAAAGCATGTACTATTAATAGTAAAGCTAATTATTATAAATCTATCATCGAAATGAATGGTCTTTCAATTAATGTATTGACCAGTCAAGATAAAAAAGAAATCCTTGAATCACTTTTGACTGATACTATTAGCCAAAATATGAAAGCAAAAATTATTGAGATTTTGCAAGATGATACTCAAGAAACTTCTTCAAGTTTCCCTCCATATACTATGACAGAGGTTTTATCTCGAAGAAAGGGGATTAATCCAAAGACTATCTCAATAAACGACCTTCAAAGAGAATTAAAATCTTTGAAGAATGAAGTCAAAGAGTTAAAGTCTAATGACGAAATAACTCAACAAAGACTTGCTCTCATTGAACAGGATGTTAAATCCTATAATGAGATTATTCTCAAAAAACAAATGATCGAACATTCTCGTTTAATCGATAGTAAAAACGAGCATGATGATGACATAATTGATCAGCAGGTTCAATCTGTTGTTATAACCAATAAAGGAAAAACTATTGATCATTCCTTTTTATCTAAAATAGATCTTTTTATTACCCACAAATGGTATATAAAAATTGATCTAATTATAAACAATAAATATATAATTTATAATCTTATTGCCCTTGTTGACAGTGGTGCAGATCTGAACTGTGTCAAAGAAGGAATTATTCCCTTAAAATATTATGAACGCACTACTCAAACTTTGAGTGCTGCAAATAATAAAACTCTTACAACACCTTTTAAGGTTACATATGTTCATATCTGTAAAAATGATGCATGTATTCTCTTGCATTTTATTGTTGTTAAAGAAATATCCCAGCATGTTATTTTAGGAACTCCTTTTCTAGAAAAACTTATGCCTATAAAGGAAATAAATAAACAAGGTATTTCCACTTGTTATAAGGGGAAAAATATTACCTTTGATTTTATCACAAATCCTGTGGTAAAAATTCTCAATGAAATTAAAGAAGTTGATCTGAAAAATAAACAGATAAACTTTATAAAAGAAGAAAATTTTCAGCTATCTATTAAAGAGCAGCTTGAAAAATATGAAACAAAAAATAAAATAAAACAAGTTAATGATGAATTTGTTCGTCAAACTTGTAGTAATATTCCCAATGCATTTTGGGATAGAAAGCATCACATTGTCTCTCTTCCATATGAAGAATCCTTTAATGAAAGAGATGTTCCGACAAAGGCTCGACCTTGTCAGATGAACAATAATTACCTTGAATTATGCAAAAAAGAGATCAATGATCTTCTTGATAAAAACCTTATCAGAAATTCGTACTCTCCACGGAGTTGTACAGCTTTTTATGTCAATAACAATGCTGAAAAGGAAAGACGTGTTCCTCGGTTAGTTATTAACTACAAACCTCTTAACAAAGTCCTTAAATGGATAAGATATCCAATTCCAAACAAAAGAGATTTGCTTAACAGAATTGTTAATGCAAAGATATTCTCTAAATTTGATTTAAAGTCAGGATACTGGCAAATTCAAATTGATGAAAAAGATAAATACAAAACTGCCTTCACAGTCCCATTCGGGCACTATGAATGGAATGTTATGCCATTTGGTTTAAAAAATGCTTCTTCTGAATTTCAGAATATTATGAATGAGATATTTATTCAATATTCTAGTTTTATTCTCTCTTATATTGATGATATTCTTATATTCTCTAATACTATAGAAGAACATTTTAAGCATCTAAATGTTTTTAAACATTTAGCTATCAAAAATGGTCTTGTTATTTCTGCTCCAAAAATGAAGTTATTTCAAACAGAAATAAGATTTCTTGGACATAACATTGTCAATAACACTATTATACCCATTGACAGGAGTATCGAATTTGCTTCGAAATTTCCTGATGAAATTACCGACATAAAGCAATTACAGAAATTTCTGGGTGCTTTAAATTATGTTTCTGATTTGTATAAAAATATTGCTATAGATACAAAAATTCTATATCAAAGGTTGAGAAAAAATCCTACTCCTTGGAGTATCAACCACACTAAAGCTGTTCAGCTTATTAAGCAAAAGGTCAAATGTCTTCCTTGCTTACACCTTGCCAACCCTGACTGGTTTAAAGTTGTTGAAACAGATGCCAGTAATATTGGTTATGGTGGTATACTCAAACAGATAGATCCCAAAAACAAAGATCATGCTATCCTTGTTAGATACTGTCACGCTGTCACGACCCGCACCCAAAAATTCGGGCACGAGTGCGTGGGTACGTCCAGTCTACGCCGCAGAGTCGGCGGTAGTACGCTGTCTAGGTCAAATCCACACTTAACTAAACTAGCTCATTCGCAAATAACATAGACAAGATAATAATGAGAATTGAAACTTAAGATTGCAACTGAAATAAATATGACAACAGATTCAAATATTTAATACAGAATTCAGAATTGAAACCGGGGACAAACCCGATTAATAAGATAAGAATATAAATGAAAGATAGCTACTACTAGCTACTCCGCAGGAGTAGCTTCCTGTGTGGGAACTGGCTCTGCAACTGTATCACCTGCTGCCTCAAAGGGATCATAATAGGTGGGGACAAGGTTCTCATCAACGCCTAAAACAACGGATCCAGTCAGGAAAGGAGCAAAGTACACAATGCACAACAAGATTTAAACTAAATAATTGTGACAGGTAGACAATAATTGACTAAGCATCATGTTAAGAATATACATAAATAAGTAGTAAAATTAACTGAGAACTATGCTATAAATCAGGACTAGAAGTAAAATATGATTAATTGCCATAAACCAGAAATGAGTAAAACAGGAATAAATGTGACAGGAAAAGTAGCTGTAATACGACAACAAGAACTGCAACACGACAAGAACTATGTGCGTGAACTTGTGTATTTAGAATACATAGTTGGCATGTAGGGGTTTATAAGGCTAATAAGGCAGTCATAGATGACTAGCACACAATGACAAGGGGAATAATCAAGTATAAGGCTGATGGTACAGTCGCGTACCAACAGCTAGCACACAATGACAAGGGAAGGGTAAACCACATGCCTCCTAGTATTCTCCCGCCCGACACGAAAAGCAAGACATGAAATCCAATATTCAAGACATGAAGTCCAGTGTTCTAACTCTACGTGTAATCATCAATGGTATTAATAAAGCAGGGAACTTATTTATCACAATATAAAGATTAAACTTGAAGTGCAGGTACTTGCCTGTTGTTTGGATCCAAATAATTGTACTTCGGGGAAATATCCAGAGATGAGCCCAGATGCTGAAATAAACATTACCATCACGCTCAGAAGATGTCAAATAGCTAGAAACGCCTGTCCTTGGGTCCAATTTGGAGACAAGGGCAAAACGGCAGTTTTGGGTCAAAACGGGGTCCGCCGGTGGGCCCGCTTTGCACCGAAAAATGTGTCCGGGTCAAAGGTCTCCAAATTCACCAAACTTAGTGTCATCAGGTCTGGAACGCTGATACGAACCCAACGAAACTTCCAGATTTGGATTCCGATGAGCTGAACACAAAATCGCCCGTCGAGCGGGGCCTGTGGGGCCCACGACACGCGATTTCGTCAACGTTCTCAGAATCAAACCAAACTTGACCCACAGGACCAGCGTATCGCTACGAGTCCGATGGCGTAAGTTTCGTCTCAATCTGACGAGTGTACACGAAGTTAGGGTGAATTACAGAAAAGGCGGATACGGGGCGATGTCCGCGGATACGCGTTGATTCCGGTGTGCACGCACACCCGAATCAGCTTCCACGAAATCTCACACGTCCGTATCGACGATGCGCACGTATCTGTGAAGACCGCACGCGACCAAGTCGTCCCGTTTGGCGGGGCGTACTCAGTTCCGGGGTGAAACAGGGTCTGGTTTTTCCCGTTTTGGATCGCGGTGTACGATCGCCACAGGACGCGATGCCCCGAACAGTTTGTCCGGACACCGAGAGGGTCATACAGGCTTCACAACGCAAATTGCGAAAATAAAAACGGAGCTACGAACAAAAAGTTACACGCACCTGAAGGAGACCCGAAAATCAGGGTCGAAACAAGTCCGACACGTGTCCGACTCGTGTCGGACACAGGATCCTAGGGTTTGGGTTTAGGGAAATCCGGCGAGGGTGCGGCGGGCGCTGTTGGGGAGGAGCTGGGGCGGCTCGGGGCGGCGTCGCCGGGAACAGGCGGAGCCGACCGGAGGCACGGCGAGGCTGGCCGGATCGAGGAGGCGGCGCAGGCGGCCGCTGCTGATGCTGATGCTGCTGTCGGGGTCGTGGGCCGCCGGGGGAGAGGGAAAAGGAGGAGGAGGAGGAAGGTGTTCGCCGGCGAGGGCGGGAGGCGGTGGTCGGGGTCGTGGCAGCGGCGAAGGGAGAGGGGAAGGAAGAGGGAGGAGGCGGAGGGGATTCTTATAGGCGGAGGGGGAGGTCAGGGAGAGGGGATCGTGGCGGGCGGGGCGGAGCGTCGTGGCAGGGCGTGGGCCGAGCGGAGCGGGCAGGGCGGCCGGGAAGCGCGGGCGGCGCTGCGCGTGGCCGAGCGAGCGGCGGAGGATTCGGGCAGCGGGGCTGGGTCTCCGGGTCGGAGGCGTCGGGTCGGGTCTGGGCAGACCCGACCCGACCCGGTAGGGAACGGGTCTGGGCTGGGCTGCTGGGCCGGTCCACTGGGCCGGGCCGGCCCAAAATAATAAAAATAAAATAAAATAAAAGTAATAATAATAATAAGTAATAAAATTAATTAATTGCTCAAAATAGTTTTTAGGCATTTAAAAATAGGTCTGAGGCCGAGAAAAATCCAGAAAAATTACTCTAAGTCCAGTTTTTCATTTTACATTCAAAAATATTATTTTCATGATATTTTAATATTATTTATTAACAATTAAAATCATTTATTAATTAAGAACCTTGATTTTAATTTCAAAAAATTCCCAGAAAATTCCAGAAAATTATGAAAATCACAATTTTAATATTTTTGAAAAATCAAGGGCTTACACACGCCCCAGTCCTAAAATACGTAGGACCAGGAATACGTGACACGCCAGTTACGCATTCGACCAGACTCTGGTCTGACTCGAATACGTATAAGCTGTAATATAAAGGGCACTATCTAAAATTTACCATAAATGTAAACCTCTATGTCTCAATCCACAATGTACATCAGTATACAAGAAAGAGCTAAATGTGCTAAGGTCGGCCGTCCAATAACACACTAACTCGAATAGACTCGAGAAGAAGTATGAGTCTACAAAACTAGGCTACAACAGCAGATGAATAATCAATGTAAAATATGTGAGTACCTGGTACCATGCTCGCAAGATATGCCACTCTATCGGTATCTCCAAATGCTCCGTAATCGTCTATGCTGCAAAACTGACAGGGAACCAGGTCCTTAGAGGGACGTAACAAGGTACAGAAATATAGAGTGCCAAGTAAACAGAAAGTACAAGTGCACGACAGGGTACTCTATCATAACCAACTAGTGTGACACAGTTTAAAGACAATGTTCGACGCGTGGGCTATCCAAAATAAAACCGCAGCTCCGAACACAGAGACACACGGGTCGTACCGTAGCTCCGATCACAGAGACACACGGGTGTTACCACTACACTATGAAACAGGATCACTACACTATGAAACAGGATGACTATATATACATATATAAGCGCGTGCAGAGTAGCCCAAACGTCTAGTAACTGTCTTTCCCATCCCAAGCGGTCAACGATTGTGCGCTGAACCTGAACCTCTAACAGTCTCGACACACGGAAGATAACTCAACAGACGCGACCCTAAGGTCGTCCCAATCTCTGGTCATGATGTCAGTATCAGGATACAGGAATCTGGCACAATCACAGTGTACGAGTGTGTCCTTGGGTGTCGATAAACTTAGGTACGCATATCGAGATACTACGAATCATCCAACAATCTTCCTAGGACGCTACGACGTAAGTCTTCACCCGGTTGTGAACCGGACGCGAAGTACCGAACGTCAACATAACTACGTGCACGATGTACATACGAAACAACAAATATCTGTAAACTGAAATACAGGGTGGCAAGGTACACTTGCCTGCGTGCGGCTGCTGATGACGGGGTCCCGGTACTGCGTCCAAGTCCTCAGGTCCCGTAGTACCTAGAGTTGAATTACAAGCTAGAATCAATAATCTATTTTACAACAGACAGGTGTGCTACACATATCTACAACTAAACTCAAACTCAGCTATGACTATTAGAGACTAGACACTAGGGGGTTGACTACAGTTGACTATCGGTACGATAGTCAAATCAACTAGTCATCTATACGCTCTCCTCAATTTAATTCTCCATAATTTCTATCATGAACCACACATCCCAATTATTTATTTAAAGGTCAAAAATCCTATTCTCCTTGAGTACATATCTTAATTAAATCGTCAATCCATGTGGAAGCCAACCCTAATTCATAATTCACCTGTCACAATTTTATCTCCTCGACATAACACAAATCGAATCCCCAAGCCCTTGATCACTCTATCCAATCATCGTAATTATATTCTTATAAGTTGTAAACACCCTAATTCCAATCTAATTTACGATATCCAAATCCAACTTACAAAACAAAGGATACATAAACACTACAATATATATACCCTAAAAATATGTCAACCTCCTTAATTCCCATCCTCAAATTATTCAAAATCCGTAGGCACATTAATCCACATTAGTCTCAGCCAATATAAACTTTAATCCCCTAGTTAACATATGATTTTCCATGCTACACTAATCATATAGTCCAACATGACATACCCATCACCCTAGTTAACATACACTCAACCATATATCATCATATTAAATAGATATTAAAATCTGGAATTAAAACAAGTTAGGGGAAGAATCGACCTTGCCGATGTCGCCGGAGCACGGCCGGTGGAGGGTGGCTACGGGGTGGTCGGCCGGTAGCAAACGGATGATGGAGGTAGTGTAGGCTGGATAGGGAGGAGGCCGGAGTATGGCTCAGTCCAGCGCGGGGACGCACGCAGCCGGAGAGAATCGACGTCCGGTCAGGGGGGGTCTCAGACCGGCGGCGGGGTTGGATGCACGCGAGCTGGGGGTCGAGGAAGCACTACACAGTCCGGTCGAGGTTGGGCTGCGCTGGCCGCGGGACGAGCTGCACTGTGCTGGAGGAGCTGAACCGCGGGGGGGAAAGTCGGCTGACCAGTCGAAATCGGGTTAGGCCGCACGGGGGTGAGTCGGCCGGCTCACAGTGGTCGGAGCGGGCACCGTGGCCTGGCCGGAACGGACCGGGGTTGGTCGGTTGGAGTTCTATGGATGATGAAGGAAGGAGGAAGAAGAAGCAGAAGAAGAAGCTTGGCATTGGAAGCTTCCTTCTTGTATGAAGAAAATTTATGAGGTAGGAGAGAGAGTGGTGTTGGGATTAGGGCCGGTTGAGTGTGTTGAGGGTGGGGGAAAATGTTGCTTTATAGGGGGATGTGTGGGTTTGAATGAGTGGTTGGGATCCTCCTAGGTAGAATGAGTGGTGGTGAATTAATATGGATAGGGTGTGGGGTTTCTTCATGAGGGAATTAGGATTGGGACCCCATTTTGGGACCCTACAAATAATCATGACCAATGAGGTGTTGCCAATAATTCAATAATTGCAAATAAGCCCCCATAAATTCGGGAATTTGCATGGACACATGAAATGATGCAAAAATTGCGGAGAAAAATATATTTAAAAATTTTTATGGTGAGGGAGTGTTGCGCGTTAGGCGCGGGTCAAATTTGAAGGGCATTGGGATTAATTTAGTATTAAAATAAAATTTACAAAGTTTGTAAATTCTGATTTAATTAAAGATAACGCGTCCCGCAAATTTAATTTAATTGGGGCCCGCGGGGTCAAAATCTGGAAATGATGTAAAAGCCAAAAATGGTAGGGGCTTGGAGTCAGTCTTAGACCCTTTAGTTGGTCCGGCTCAACGGGTTAAGTTGGTACCCCAAAATCGAGGGTAACGACACAGGTGTCCGACACGGAATTAAATACGGGTTACGATTTTCGGAAATATTGCGCAATTAATTTAGTGCACACAAAAGTTGATTTTAACAGTCAGAAAAGTCCAGTGCCTAATTTGGTGAGTTGAGTCGAGTGTACAATATTTGTACAGAATTTATGGGCTGATATTGGGCTCTGAAAAATCAGAAAAAGATAGGGCGCGTCAAGGGTTTTAATTAAATTGAATTAAATACCAGATAAAATCCTCTAATATCTAAACCTTGACATCTGCTATCAAAAATTTCCAAATCCACTCTATCTTTATACAGAATAAATCAAGGGGGTTTACATTCTTCCCAACTTAGAAAATTTCGTTCTCGAAATTAAAAGTAAAGCACGATAATATCTAACAGAATTTTAAAATAACTAGTAATTAAATGCCATACGTAAATTCGTACCTTGCTCCTCAAATAAGTACGGGAATCGCTGCCGAATAGAATCCTCGCGCTCCCAAGTAGACTCGCCTGGGGAATGGTGCTTCCATGCCACTCTGACCAGTCGAATCGTCTGTCCTCTCAAAGTCTTCTCGCTGCGATCGAGAATCTCAACTGGCTGCTCTACGTAAGACAGACTAGGCCCGACTATAATCTCAATGATCAAGCACGTGGCTGGGGTCTGCGACATATCTCCTCAGCTGCGATACGTGAAATACGTCATGTACTCCCTCTAATGATGGAGGTAATGCAAGACGGTAAGCCACTTCGCCAACTCGTTCCAAAATGTCAAACGGTCCGATATACCTCGGACTCAGCTTGCCTCTGCCTCCGAATCTGATGGTACCACGAGTAGGCAATATCCTCAGAAATACGTGGTCACCCTCCTTGAACTCTAATGGTCTGCGGTGCGCATCTGCCCAGTGTTTCTGTCTGTCCTGTGCTGCGCGCAGGTGGCTCTGAATCTGCTTGACCTTCTCTACTGTCTGTGTCACCAATTCGGGCCCAAGTATCTGACGCTCTCCCACGTCACTCCAAACAACTGGTTACCTACATTTCCTGTCGTATAGTGCCTCATAAGGTGCCATCTGTATGCTGGCCTGGTAACTGTTATTGTAGGAGAATTCCACCAAGTGTAGGTGGTCCTCCCATGATCCTCCAAAATCAATCATGCACGCTCTTAACATATCCTCTAATATCTGTATCGTGCGCTCTGACTGTCCGTCAGTCTGTGGATGATACGCAGTGCTGAACTTGAGGCGAGTTCCTAAGCTCTCCTGTATACTCTGCCAAAATATGACGTGAATCTGGAATCATGATCCGATACGATGCTGACAGGCACTCCATGTAATCGTACTATCTGCCTCATATACATGTCAGCTAGTATCTCTGTGGATTGCCCAACTCTGAAGGGCAAAAAATGTGCAGACTTGGTGAGTCTGTCTATGATAACCCAAACTGCATCCTTCCCGTTAGGGCTTCGCGGAAATCCTGTGACGAAGTCCATGGTAATGCGTTCCCACTTCCACTCGAGAATGGGAAGCGGCTGCAATAATCCTGCAGTTCTCAGGTATTCTGCCTTGACTCATTGACATACCAAGCACTTTGCTACGAATCTCGTAATCTCTCCTTTCATCCCATGTTACTGGAATTGTTGCTTCAAGTCTTGGTTCATCTTCGTACCCCCGGAATAAATTAAATAAGTCGAGCTATTCGCCTCGATCATCAACTCTTGGCGTAGCTCGCCACTTGGAATGTATAGGCGATCTCCATGCCTCAATGTTCCGTCTTCATGAATCCTGAGTCCCGTCTGCAGGTCGGCTTCTGTTCTCTCTCGCAGACGTCGGAATCTCGTATCTGTAGGCAATGCTGCCTTGATCCTCTCAATCAAAGTAGACTGAACCTCAAGACTGGCCATCTGTCCATCCATGCCTGGCAATACGATCTCTATCCCAAGCTCCTGGAGATCCTCTAGCAACTATCGCTGCGTCGTCAAAAAGTATGCCATGGGCTTCCTGCTTAAGGCATCTGCTACGACGTTCGCCTTGCCAGGGTGGTACTGTAGATCAATGTCATAATCTGTCATCAGCTCTAGCCAACGTCTCTGCCTTATATTAATCTCCTTCTGCGTATAGACGTACTTCAGGCTTTTATGATCTGTATAAATCTCAATACGCTCACCATAAAGGTAATGTCTCCATAGCTTTAGTGCAAATATCACCGCAGCTAGCTCCAAGTCGTGCGCCGGATAGTTCTTTTCATGAACTCTCAACTGTCTCGATGCGTAGGCTATCACCTTGCCGTGTTGCATCAGTACACATCCTAATCCGCTCCCTGATGCATCACTGTACACTACAAATCCTCCTAATCCTGAGGGTAGTGTCAAAATCGGTGCTGATGTCAGACGCTTATTCAGCTCATCAAAAGCCACCTGACACTCGTCGGTCCAGATAAACTCTTTGCCTTTATGCGTCAGTCGCGTCATAGGCGCAGCTATCCTCGAAAAGTTTTCCATGAACCTCCGGTAATATCTGGCAAGTCCGAGGAAACTCCTAACCTCTGTAACTGATGTAGGGGTAGGCCAGGTCTCTACTGCAACTATCTTCTCCGGATCAACTGATAGTCCATCTCCGGTGATTATGTGTCCCAGAAATGGTACCCTATCCAAGCAAAACTCACATTTGCTGAGCTTGGCTTACAGCCTCTCATCTCTCAGCATCTCCAATAAAATCTTGAGATGTCCCTCGTACTTCTCCTGGTTCTCGGAATATATCAAGATGTCGTCGATAATTACCACCACAAACTTATCCAAGTACTGGTGGAAAATATTGTTCCTCAAACTCATAAATACTGCTAGCACATTGGTTAAACCAATCGTCATGACTAGAAACTCATAGTGTCCAAACTACGTCCGAAAAGTCGTCTTCGGAAAGTCCTATCTCCGTACCTTGATCTGATATTAGTCTGATCTGAGATCGATCTTTGATAATACACTTAGCTGATCCAAATAAATCATCGATGTGCGGCAATGGGTACTTGTTCTTTATCGTTACTGCATTAAACCCTGTAATCGATACACAGACATACCGTCCCTAAAATCAATACACAAGCATACCGTCTCGTCCTTCTTCGGCACCATATGATGGGTACTCCCCATGGAAAATACTAGCCCGACTGAAACCCTTGTCTAAGAGATCCTCCACGACGGACCTACAACTCAACCAACTCTATCGGTGCTAGTCTGAAGACGGAACATTTACTGGCTCGGCTCTTGGAGTCAACTCTATAACAACTCTATCTTCCCGTCAGGTAGCAGGCCTGGAAGATTATCTAGAATCACATCCTCAAACTCTGATATAATACGGGGGTACACTGGTTCACCTTCTGCAACGTGTGCCTCTAAGGTAGATGGGCACTATGCTCCCGGGCTCCCTGAAGTAACTCATACTCAAGGTAATCTGGTGGTCATAAATAATGTAATCACGTCGACAATCTCGCGTTGCTTGGTCTTGGCTCAACCAGTCCATGTCTAGGATAAGGTCTTAGTCTAGACTAAACCTCAAAATAATTTCTCTCGTTCTGTTTCCAACATCAATCCTCAAAAGAAAGAAAAAATTCCTTGCCTAATATAAAATTCTCTTCTCCTCATAGTTTTCCCCAAAATTTTATTCCTCAAATTCCTTCTTTTCGTTATTTATCTGTCCAAGTCACATAGTTCAATTTTAATAATGATGTCGCCTAAGCACATACTAAAATTTCTGGTATTAGATCATCATCTTCCAAGTGAGAGCTTGAAATTTTATCTCCTCTAGTCCATAATATCATTCCTGATATTGCTATTATATCCAACCGCTAGTTTCCATCCTCAGGCTATGCATTCCCATAAATCATTCTAGGTCATGACCATCAATCCTTCTAGCTCTCAGTACTTCTAAGATCACTGTTATCTCAAGTACGACTAGGGTACTACTGGCTCCAATTCTCTTGCTAACCTTCCACACTAGTTCTGGAATCCAAAGAACCCAACAATCTATCCTGATAAGGTAACAATCTTCTCCGAGAAAGGTATACTAATTCTCTCTCCTGTCGTCTGGTCTTCGATCTTCTTCTGGAGGGAAGTCATCAGTCACAAGCATTCGTCTCCTCGAACAATAAGGGACGAGGAACAAGGATAGAGATATTGACGAAGATTGATCGAATGCAAAGTGGAAGTCCAAGGGAGATAATCACATACAAAGAGTTTTAAAATCGATTATGGATTGAGATCCTATTCAACAATCATAACATCTATTCCTAATTTGCAGGCTCGCTTGGCACAGTCAGATGACCAAGACGATTTAAATCGGACCTGCATGGGCCACCACAAAAACATGTCACGCCCCAGTTCCAAAATACGTAGGACCAGGAATACGTGACACGCCAGCTACGCATTCGACCAGACTCTGGTCTAACTTGAATACGTATAAGCTGTAATATAAAGGACACTATCTAGAATTTACCATAAATGTAAACCTCTATGTCTCAATCCACAATGTACATCAGTATACAAGAAAGAGCTAAATGTGCTAAGGTCGGCCGCCCAATAACACACTAACTCGAATAGACTCGAGAAGAAGTATGAGTCTACAAAACTAGGCTACAACAGCAGATGAATAATCAATGTAAAATAACCATAATGCCGGTAGATATAATGTGAGTACCTGGTACCATGCTCGCAAGATATGCCACTCCATCGGTATCTCCAAATGCTCCGTAATCGTCTATGCTGCAAAACTGGCAGGGAACCAGGTCCTCAGAGGGACGTAACAAGGTACAGAAATATAGCGTGCCAAGTAAATAGAAAGTACAAGTGCACGACAGGGTACTCTATCATAACCAACTAGTGTGACACAGTTTAAAGACAGTGTTCGACGCGTGGGCTGTCCAAAATAAAACTGCAGCTTCGAACACAGAGACACACGGGTCGTACCGTAGCTCCGAGCACAGAGACACACGGGTGTTACCACTACACTATGAAACAGGATCACTACACTATGAAACATGATCACTACATATACATATATAAGCGCGTGTAGAGTAGCCCAAACATCTAGTAACTGTCTTTTCCATCCCAAGCGGTCAACGATTGTGCGCTTAACCTGAACCTCTAACAGTCTCGACACACGGAAGATAACTCAACAGACGCGACCCTAAGGTCGTCCCAGTCTCTGGTCATGATGTCAGTATCAGGATATAGGAATCTGGCACGATCACAGTGTACGAGTGTGTCCTGGGGTATCGATAAACTCAGGTACGCATATCGAGATACTACGAATCATCCAACAATCTTCCTAGGACGCTACGACGTACGTCTTCACCCGGTTGTGAACCGGACGTGAAGTACCGAACGTCAACATAACTACGTGCACGATTTACACACGAAATAACAAATATTTGTAAACTGAAATACAGGGTGGCAAGGTACACTTGCCTGCGTGCGGCTGCTAATGACGGGGTCCCGGAACCGCGTCCAAGTCCTCAGGTCCCGTAGTACCTAGAGATAAATTACAAGCTAGAATCAATAATCTATTTTACAACAGACAGGTGTGCTACACACATCTATAACTAAACTCAAACTCAGCTACGACTATTAGAGACTAGACACTAGAGGGTTGACTACAGTTGACTATCGGTACGATAGTCAAATCAACTAGTCATCTATACGCTCTCCTCAATTTAATTCTCCATAATTTCTATCATGAACCACACATCCCAATTATTTATTTAAAGGTCAAAAATCCTATTCTCCTCGAGTACATATCTTAATTAAATCGTCAATCCATGTGGAAGCCAACCCTAATTCATAATTCACCTGTCACAATTTTATCTCCTCGACATAACACAAATCGAATCCCCAAGCCCTTGATCACTCTATCCAATCATCGTAATTATATTCTTATAAGTTGTAAACACCCTAATTCCAATCTAATTTACGATATCCAAATCCAACTTACAAAACAAAGGATACATGAACACTACAATATATATACCCTAAAAATATGTCAACCTCCTTAATTCCAATCCTCAAATTATTCAAAATCTGTAGGCACATTAATCCACATTAGCCTCAGCCAATATAAACTTTAATCCCCTAGTTAACATATGATTTTCCATGCTACACTAATCATATAGTCCAACATGACATACCCATCACCCTAGTTAACATACACTCAACCATATATCATCATATTAAATAGATATTAAAATCTGGAATTAAAACAAGTTAGGGGAAGAATCGACCTTGACGATGTCGCTGGAGCACGGCCGGTGGAGGGTGGCTACGGGGTGGTCGGCCGATAGCAAACGGATGATGGAGGTAGTGTAGGCTGGATAGGGAGGAGGCCGGAGTATGGCTCAGTCCAGCGCGGGGACGCACGCAGCCGGAGAGAATCGACGTCCGGTCAGGGGGGGTCTCAGATCGGCGGCGGGGTTGGATGCACACGAGCTGGGGGTCGAGGAAGCACTGCACAGTCCGGTCGAGGTTGGGCTGCGCTGGCCACGGGGCGAGCTGCACTGTGCTGGAGGAGCTGAACCGCGGGGGGGAAAGTTGGCTGACCGGTCGAAATCGGGTCAGGCCGTACGGGGGTGAGTCGGCCGGCTCACAGTGGTCGGAGCGGGCACCGTGGCCTGGCCGGAACGGACCGGGGTTGGTCGGTTGGAGTTCTATGGATGATGAAGGAAGGAGAAAGAAGAAGGAGAAGAAGAAGCTTAGCATTGGAAGCTTCCTTCTTGCATGAAGAAAATTTATGAGGTAGGAGAGAGAGTGGTGTTGGGATTAGGGCCGGTTGAGTGTGTTGAGGGTGGGGGAAAATGTTGCTTTATAGGGGGATGTGTGGGTTTGAATGAGTGGTTGGGATCCTCCTAGGTAGAATGAGTGGTGATGATTTAATATGGATAGGGTGTGGGGTTTCTTCATGAGGGAATTGGGATTGGGACCCCATTTTGGGACCCTACAAATAATCATGACCAATGAGGTGTTGCCAACAATTCAATAATTGCATATAAGCCCCCGTAAATTCGGGAATTTGCATGGACACATGAAATAACACAAAAATTGCGGAGAAAAATATATTTAAAAATTGTCATGGTGAGGGAGTATTGCGCGTTAGGCGCGGGTCAAATTTGAAGGGCATTGGGATTAATTTAATATTAAAATAAAATTTACAAAGTTGGTAAATCCCGATTTAATTAAAGATAACGCGTCCCGCGAATTTAATTTAATTGGGACCCGCGGGGTCAAAATCTGGAAATGACACAAAGGCCAAAAATGGTGGGAGCTTGGAGTCAGTCTTGGACCCTTTAGTTGGTCCGGCTCAACGGGTTAAGTTGGTACCCCAAAATTGAGGGTAACGACACAGGTGTCCGACACGGAATTAAATACGGGTTACGATTTTCGGAAATGTTGCGCAATTAATTTAGTGCACACAAAAGTTGATTTTAACAGTCAGAAAAGTCCAGTGCCTAATTTGGCGAGTTGAGTCGAGTGTACAATATTTGTACGGAATTTATGGGCTGATATTGGGCTCCGAAAAATCAGAAAAAGATAGGGCACGTCAAGAGTTTTAATTAAATTGAATTAAATACCAGATAAAATCCTCTAATATCTAAACCTCGACATCTGCTATCAAAATTTTCCAAATCCACTCTAACTTTCTACAGAATAAATCGAGGGGGTTTACAAATACCATTCTGGTAAATGGGACTATACTCAAATTAACTACTCTACGATAAAGAAAGAACTCCTTTCTATTATCAAATGCATTCATAAATTCCAAGATGACTTATTAAATAAGAAATTCTTACTTTGTATAGATTGCAGTTCTGCAAAATCTATATTACAAAAAGATGTTAAGAATCTTGCTTCTAAGCAAATTTTTGCTAGATGGCAAGCAGAACTTGCTATATTTAATTTTGACATTGAATTTATTAATGGCAAAAATAATTCTCTTCCTGATTTTCTAACTCGTGAATTTTTGCAGCAAAATATCCACGAACTCTCGCGGTAGAGGCAAGTCCAAGGGGGCATTACGTCCTCAGGACTCTTTCGGCATACAAAAAATTATAGGCCGAAAGCCACCTCCCTCTGAAGCTGGATCCAGCTTAGCGGCCAAAGGCAAGCAGCCAGCAGATATTGCTGATGCTCATACTCGCTCATACAGAGAAGCAATGGAAGTTGAGTCCATCTTCTTTGAAAAATCAAATACTGAGGAAATCATTAAACTTGAAAAGTGTGATATTCCTCTTATGAAGGATCCATGGAAACTTCATAAAAGATATCTTGAGAACAGTTTCATTCCAGTTAAGGGAAGGACTATGAGCATTTCTGAAGGTATTCTAATCTCCAGCAAATCTATAACCGTCGAACACTCTGCTAAACCAAATTCTTTGGAAGTTGCTTATAGCAAAGTGATTATCAAGAATATTCTTACTCCACAGACTTGGGGGCTTCATCCCAATAGAGAGCAACAGCTCTCCAAGGACAAAGTGGTGGTCTGCAGCTATAATTATTGGGATTATGTGCAGGCATTTTATAACTTTTTATACTATAAAAATTCCCAGAGGAGTCATTCTTGGTTCATTCGTATCTGTCCTGAAATTCTTCAGAACGAGATACCCTCTTGGTTTTTCGATTGGTGGTTAAAGTTGGGAGCCACTCTGGATATTATTCCATTATCTATTCAAGAACAATTCTCTCAGTGGATACTATCTTATCCACCATGCCAGGATTCTCATCTTTTTGGGGGGGGAGAGTACACTCTATTTTTATGTACAATTCCAAATCCCATTTATATTTCGTTGGACTATCAACTGTGAGTTGGATTCCAATAATATTCCCATCCTGTCACGAAAATTCCTTGTGAAATGGTGGCAAAGAATCGATGAGAAAGAAAAATTGATGGAGGTTATGGCATCCATCAAAGATAATGAATCCAAGTTGGACAAAAGAGTCCAAAATAAACTATTTGGTGACAACACAATCACCAAACTTAAGGATTCCCTAATTAGAAAGAATCCTAAGATTTCTGCTGATGAATTAAAGAAAATGTGCCTTCAGTTCTTGAAAGCACAATTTGATGCTAATTTTGATATGGACATTTTCAGCACTACTTCGGATACGAACCTGGAAGACATGTCCGCTGATGATTTCTATCAGACCATTCTTGACCCCATCAATAACGACAAACTTTGATTGATTGGGGTGGGTCCCATCCTCCTTTTATCACTTATTTCGAGGATGGCTTTTTTGCAACTTTTAGTAGTGGGATAGCCACTCACTGTTGCATGTTGGTGACTGCACCAGACTATTTGGCAGTATTCGTCTTTACTTTGGACAGGTGGACGGACATCTTTTTTCCTCTTAAAGCAAAAGCAGAAAAGGAATCTTTCTTTCTGCCGACAATCTTTAATGGTGAACAGATGGTATCTTCTTTTCCTAAGTGCGATGACAGCTGGCCTCTGGTAGCTTCGTTCTGAAGCATTATGTTTATGTATAAATTTAGGGGGAGTTCCCCATTATGGGTGTGCTATTTTTACTCTTCTGCAATCTACTTCTTCTTGTATTCCTCTTGTAAACTTGTGACGTGAGTTTGTAACGATCTTGAGATCTTAATAAAATAACAGTATTTCTACTAAAAGATCTCCACCCCATAACTCTGATATTTGGGGTATATATATATAATAATAATAATATATACATATACATATACATATACATATACATATACATATATATATATATAATAATAATAATAATAATAATATAATACATATACATATATAATAGTATATATAATAATAATATAGGATACTTATATATAATATAATATATATATATTATATATATACTTTATATAAATACATACTATATATACATATATATATATATATATATAATATAATAATATGTTCATATACATATATATATATATATTATAATTGTATAAATAATAATAATATAGGATAATATAAATACTATATTATTATCTATACCATAGAGCAGAAAGCAGTTATTGCTAATGCTGTCAAAATTGAAAATAATAGAGAAATTGAAGATAGTGTTATCACTTTGATTAGCACTATTTGTGATCATTTTACGGGTTTAGTCTCAGACAATGGTGAACGCACCAGGACTTTACTCCAAAATCTTCGTTGTCCAACTCTTACCCATTTTAGATGGTATAAAGATACTTTTCTAAATAGAGTAATGCAGTTAAGTGATGCCAATGATGCTCACTGGAAATCTAAATTTATTGATGGTCTATATATATATATATATATATATATAAATTTAATAGTATAAAAAAAATAATGATAATATAATATATAATATATATAATATATATAATATATATATATATATATATATATATATATATATATATATATATATATATATATATATATTTAATAGTATATGTACTATAGTATATATATATTTATTTAATAGTGTATATATACATTTAATAGTATAATATAGTATTTATATATACATAATATAGTTTATATAATATATGAATACTTATATATATACATATAATAGTAAATAAATAATATAATACATATACTGTATATTATATAAATACATAGTATATACATATATATATATATATATCTATATATATATATATATATATATAATAGTATAATATATAATATACTGTATTTATACTAAATACATAAAATATACACACATATATATATAATAACATATATATATATATATATATATATATATATATATATATATATATATATATATATATATATATACGTATATAGATACGTAGAGGGGGGGTGGGATACCTGACGTGTCAGGGGGGCGTCTGGGCCATCGTCGCCGGCGGAGGGCGGAGCTCCGGCGGTGGCTGGCCGCCGCAGCAGCAGCAGTAGCAGTGGCAGTGGCAGTCAACAACAGCAGCGGCAGCTGCGCAGCTGCAGCGGTGGCTGCGGTGGCGGAGGCGGCCGTGCAGGGTGATGGGGGAGGCGGCGGAGGTGCTGGCGAAGGCGGTAGTGGCGGTGATGGTGGCCTGTGGTGGCGGTGGTGGTGGTTTAGGGAGGTCGGGGGGGGCTGTGTTGTGGTCGGGGGAAGTCGAGGGGGGGTGCTGTGGCGGTGGTTGCGGTGGTTCCGGCGGCCGTGGGGGGGTGGCGGTGGTGGTCAAGTGGAGGAGATGACGGTGAAGGTGATGGTGGCAGTGGTCTGTGGTGGCGGTGGTGAGGGCTAGGGTGGTCGGGGTGGTGGGGTGCTGTGATGGTGGAGATGATGGTGATGGTGGTGTGGGGGCTGCCGACAGTGGGTGGCGGCGGCTAAGGCGGTGGTGCGGTGGACGAGGGGAGGCCGAGGGAGGGGCGAGGTTGTGGTACGACGGTCGGAGGTGGGGGGAAGCTAAGGTGGGAGTGGGTGAGGTTCGGGTGAGGGGGGTGTTTATATAGGGTTTTCAAGGGTTAGGGTTAGGGGTATTTAGGTAATTACATATATTAAATATCTAGATATTTATGTAGATATTTTAGGCTTCATAAATGCATTAAATGCATTGAATTGGGACCTATTTGGAATAAACAATAGAGAATCATCCTCCAATGGGAGGTGGGCACCTCGAACCTGCAAATTTTGCAGATAAAACCCTGCAGTTTCACAAATTGCACATGAGCCCTATTAAATAGGAAAATTGCGCAATTACAAATTTGTTTGAGAAAAATACCTCATTCTTGAGGGCGATATAATGCACAAAAATGAGGGGGGGGGGTGTTCAATGAGGGTCTTGAGGGTGTGGGGGTGAGTCTGGGTAGGGGCTGTGCCTGGTTTTGGGAGATGCGGGTCACCGTATTAATTTATTAGAAGTTAATGCGCACGATGTTTTCTAATTATTTAAAAATATACAGGACTAGAATTTACTGTAGTGCAAGTATACTAGATGTAGTATACTCAAAGTATAATAATAACGTAATTTAGTTTGGACAAAACAGGTTTCTGTTGGGCCTCTAATTTTGATTGGAACGGACAATGGTACAGGCTTGGAAATTAATTGAAAATTAATACGGACATTTGTAACGATATTTGTGCGACTAAAACGAGACTCATGCCAGAGTATTTGTGAGTTGCACAAAGTTTAGAATAGTAGACTGGTATGTCTAGGAGGGGTATGTGAACTTTGTTTGGGGGTAACAGTCAGTGTAATGCTCTAAATATTGATGTGATGGTCAGGTGCACTAAGCAATATAAGATATTGCTTAATAATTTAAAATGCTGTAATAAATTCCTAATTTGCTAAAAATAATCCTAATTTCTGAAATCTGGTCGAGGGAGTTTACAATACCCCACTTTACAAGCATCTTAGCTCACCCCATATATTACGTTGGGTGTAGCTTGACCATTTACATGTCTCATAGCTTGTTA
Organism: Iris macrosiphon; assembly: GCA_036927795.1. Classification (NCBI taxonomy): domain Eukaryota; kingdom Viridiplantae; phylum Streptophyta; class Magnoliopsida; order Asparagales; family Iridaceae; genus Iris; species Iris macrosiphon. Next base: position 171,176,796 of record JAYESA010000005.1, on the reverse strand, counting down.
TATATGATTAGCCTAACTATTGCTCGCATCATAGCTAACCAGATGGTTAGCCTGACCTCACATGTATCATAGCCAATCATATATAACAAGCCTGATCTAGTCCCAAGCCGATCACATAGCAAACTGATATTTCACAACACTTAGCTAGAATTTCTATTCTTTAATCTAGTTCACTCATTTCTAGCATTCACATATATCTATTCATTGCTAGGTAGTACTATTGCTAATTACATGTCTCTCCATTATTTTTTATTTTTTTCAGTATTTCTTTATCATGTATTTTCTTACATTATCTTATAGTTTTTATCAATATAATTAAAACTGCGGTTTAGTGTTTGTGCTTCGCTCCAATCCTGATTGGATAATATTTTTCAGAGGACCTTAAGAATTTCTGTCCTACTCACTATGGCCCAAGAGTAGAGAAAGACTACATACCAGAGATTCCAGAGGAGTCACTCTCCTTAGAGGAGACACCACCCACAGTCGTTTAGACAGCTTCTTGGTCTAGTTATCTATGCATTAAATTGTTCTAAACTTGAGATTTGGATTGTATTATGTTGAGACCATTTATGTTGGGATAGCTAGACTCTAGATTATTGTTGTATTTGGGTTGTGTGCTAGACTTATGTCAGAACTTATTTATCTTTTTGTCACGCCCTAGTCCCAAAATACGTAGGACTAGGAATACGTAAGCATACCAGCCGTATGTATATGGCAACTCCAATATATGGATACCATAATACACACGTACACTATAATATGAATATTAATTCACATGTGGTAATATATTGTCACAAGTCACACAAAATACTAATCTCATCCACAGAACAAGTCACAATAAAGAAATAACTAAACCAAAATAATGAGTCCGAATAATCCAAAAATGATAGTCAGATGGAGACAAATCCACTATCAATGACTATATCAAAACTAAAATGAGAGAGGAGGATAAAACTCCAATATAAAATAAGATGATGATATAATAGTATCAGCTAAGAGATCCATCGCGAGAGATAACAAAGATGCTCAGAAGGTAAGACCTCATCGGCAGAAAATAATGCATCAGGTCCTGGCCCGTACTCCTGCGGATACTCCTGATCGTCTATACCTGGCAAGGGACCAGGTCCTCAGAGGGATGTAACAAGATATATAAAATAGTATGCCAATTGAATACAGTAAAAAATATGCATAATAGACAAAAAAATATAAGTACGCTGTACGAGACAATCTATATGAATATGCATAATGAGGGCAACTTTTTGACGTATGGGCAGTTGTAGGCTACTCTAAAACACATGCTATCTCACAACTCACACACACGTCCATGTACACCATCAATCGACATACCTCGAGGGTAGTGACCATCGTGACAGCAGAAGCCGATATACCTCAAGGGTAGCAACCATCGCGACACAACTACCGTAGTGCGTCCTAGTACTATGCTTTACCAGAGTGGGTAGCCCATACGCCTACTGACTGTCCTCCCCTCCCATGATACTATGTGTCAAGTGTGTGTCAACATATATAATATATAATTATGACTGAAAAAAATACACATATAATAAATATATGAAAATATGATAAGCATGTAAAGTACTGTAAGCAATTTGGCAAGGTATACTTGCATGGCAAGAAAGCTGCGAAGTGTAAGCGTCAAGACGTCAAGTACAAGGGATCAGAAATAATGGCATCCGAATGAACGTCTTTGGATGCTGAAATAAATATCAACAACGTTCCCAGAATAAGCGATATAGTCAGAAAAGTCTACCCTTTCATCCAATTTGGACATAGGGGCAAAACGGTAATTTTAGGTCAAAACGGGGTCCACATGTGACCTACTTTGCACCAAAATACTTGTCAGAGGTAAAGGTCTCTAAATAGGATAAATATAGATCAAACAAATTCAAAACATCGATACGAACTCAACGGTATGTCCAATTTTGGATTCTGATGAGCCGATCACAAATTCGCACTTCAAGTCAAACCGTGGGGCCCGCGAATAGGTGGCTTGGTCAACTGTCTCTGAATCGCGTAAAACTTGGGTCACAGGACCAGCGTGATACTACGAATCTAATGGCACAAGTTTTGTCGCATTCCGACGAGCGTACACAAAATGGGATGATAGTTTACAAAAAGTTGCGATACGAAAACTTTTTACGGATACGAGTTGATTCTGACGGGCACACACGTCCAAATCAACTTCCGCGAATGCCCACATGTCAGGATATACTATACACGCCTTTTGGTGCAATTGGTACGCGATGAGACGGTCCTGTTTGGCGTAGCGTACTCCGTATCACATAATTTTAGTTTTAAAATACCAATTTTTTAGTCGTTTTGGAGGTCGAATAATTTAACAAATAAAATAAATAATAAAACTAAAAGAACCATAAATTTTTTGATTATATTAAGAAGAAAACCTTTCGATTAGATTTTAAAAATATTAAACAGGTTGGTGGCAAATTAGGCATGAACATGGGGGTTTGGATTAAAATTTTGGACTATTTTTGGACAGTTTTTTAGCCAACTTCCGGTCAATTTTTTGACCAATCTAGGACACGAAAACTCGTCCCGCTTGGAAAAAAATCCTAAAAGGTTAGATTGTGAACATATACGGATAAACCTCTCACAAAAAGAATCAAAGATGAGGGAGATAAATCATCACGAAGATGGGGGGCTCGAGACTGTGTACATGTGCGTGCGAGCGCGCGGGCGGATGGATGGACGGATGACGTTGCGATCGCCGGCGGCTTGCGGCTGCATGGGGCGTCGGCTGCGGTCGGTCGCCGGTCGTCGGGTGGTCGGTGTTGGGGTCGGGGACTAGGGTTAGGGTTTGAGTTGTGAATGTAATATATATATATATATATATATATATATATATATATATATAGATCGAGAGAGAGAGAGAGAGAGAGAGAGAGAGAGAGAGCGGTTGGGTACTGCTGTGGGTTTTAGGAGTTGTTTGCTTAGGTTTTGTTAGTTAGGAATTAGGGATGGTTTTAGGTTTTGATTTTATAACTTTTCTTTTTCTTTCTTTTCTTTTCTTTTCCTTTCCTTTCCTGATTATTTTATATTATTTTATATTACTTTATTTTATTTTATTTTATTTTATTTTTATTTTTATTTTTTATTTTATTATTACTATTATTATTAGTATTAGTATTATTACTATTACTATTACTATATTACTATATTACTATTACTATTACTATTACTATTACTATTACTATTATTATTATTATTGTTATTATTGTTATTATTATTATTACTATTATTACTATTACTATTATTATTATTATTATACTATATATTTATTCACATATATATATGAGGTAGAAATAAAAAAAACGTTTGTACACCAAAAATAAATTCAAAAAAAATTATCACCCTTTAACAAGGATTCCTAAAATAATAAAACTTGTTTTGTGGAATAATTATAAATGGGTATTTTTTTAAGTAAATTAATCGATAAATTTTATTTTTTATTTAACTATAAAAATACTCTAAAGAAATTCAATAATTTAATAAAAATATTTAAATTAAAATTTAAAATTTTTAGGGGGTTTATATTCTACCCAACTTACAATAATTTCATCCTCAAAATTAACACTAACCCATATTCGTAATAAATCACTATAGCTATTAACACTTCATTACTAACTTACAACGCTTCCTAAAATGTCATGGCCAGCCACCCTAATACTTTCCTCCCTTATTGTCTATACACTATTCTTTTATCTTCTAACTCATCTACACTACCCAACTTATAAGAATTCTACTAGTAGTTAAAGTTCTTTGAGGCTATTGTCTAGGTTGTAAGACGAATTTATTCATTGGGTCAAATTTTTTTAGGATACTTGTCTGGAATCTCATAACCATGGTTTTTCTCTGTAACCGTCAAGTATCGTAGTCTAACACTGCCACGCCACCTGGCCAGTATGTCTGCAAATAATTTGACTACTCTACTATAATGGTCTAGCTGCAGCTATTGCTACCTCGCCAATGATTTGTCATAGTCATCAGTTCGTAACAAGTACCTTCAACTCTTTCCTATGCTTAGTCTAAGTTTTAGGGCAATAATTAAGGTCTTGACTAATTTTTATAAAATTATTAGAAGTATGAACTATTTCAACAATCCAACTAATTTCTGTTAGACTAAAGGATGCTACTCATAGTTTAAAAAAAATAATAATAAGAGAATACAGATATTGCTATGTACATATACATAAGGGTTATCATTATGAACTCATATTAATTTTTACTAACCCATTTATGTTTTAACTAAGAAAATAAAGGGTGAGGTTGAAGTAAATCAATAATTTATGATGGCATGAAAAGATGCAACTACGATAGAAAGAATTAAGCATGGGATAAGGAATGGATATGGAAGAGAAGATGAGCAACCCAAAGGGACATGATGGTGATAGGAGATAGAATAATATTACTGCTACTCATGTCATCCATTAGCATTGTGGGTATGCCATTTAGTTAAAATATCAACATATCCTCAAAAAATTTAACACCAAATATATCACACGTGATATGCCCTTAATTATAAAAGATAGTCATAAAGTAATATGATTGGCCTATGGGGTATATCTAGTACTCTCGGTGTATCAAACTTATACCAAGCACGAACGTTCGTCTTTCCGAAATAGGGGAAGACAAAAAAATAATAATAAAGAATTCAAGGAGGAGGTAATAGGATACAAGTACGGGGTTCAAGACGATTAAAGAATTCAAAAACAGAGTTGTCAGGGCAGTTGTGGATTAAAATCTTATTTTGGTAAATTCTTGTTCGCATGCTCATATCAGTACAGTTATGTAACCGATACGATATTCTCGAACATGTCTAGAGGGAAAGTATATTCGTCTACTAGTCAACTATATATCTCAATCCATGTAAAGTAGTCATGCGAAGAGCAAACCATGTGCATTAAGGTTGATCAGACCGTAATACACTGATTCTGATTTAGACAATGTATTAGTAGGCGTCCCCAATAACACATATGTCATGACCAAGCTCGATAAAAGAATAAGCTTATAAAACTAGGCTATAAAATAGTAGCATAAGTGGAGGTAGTCCAGAAAATATAAGTATGCTGGATTATGATGAAGGAAAGTACAAAATAATTCAAGTTTACAAAGAAGATAAGACTCGTCTGGTGTTGTGCCTCTACAGTTGCCATACTAATTTCTTGTCTAAGTCTATAGTCGACCAAATGGGGGTATGGGCCTCTATGTTCTACATTCTAGATAAATACTATCTTCTTATGTAAGCCTATAGTTGGGGTCATTCAATTATACTTCATTAATGGGTCAAAAGGACTATGTGATACTAGGTTATGAGGCATACTACCAAACTTACAAGAATTTAACTAATAATGTTATTGAATAATAGAGTGTATATACCTAGTACAAGTCACCTTCCTAACCCCTATCAAGCACGAAAGAAAAGATAAGATTAATGTTATGAAAGGATCAAGCAAGATGCAAGGCAAGCAATCAAATAAGAATGCGAAATAAAATTAAGGAAGGTGATTAAATAAGTAGATGAGATCCTATACTCTAATCCTATGCGCAGGTTTGCTCGGTATAGTAACGTAACCGAGATAATATGCTCTCGACCTGCATGGACAACCATAAAAATATGTCACGTCCCAGTCCCTAAATACGTAGGACTAGGAATACGTAAGCATACCAGCCGTATGTATATGGCAACTCCAATATATGGATACCATAATACACACGTACGTTGTAATAGGAATATTAATTCACAAGTGGTAATATATTGTCACAAGTCACACAAAATACTAATCTTATCCATAGAATAAGTCACAATAAAGAAATAATTAAACCAAAATAATGAGTCTGAATAATCCAAAAATGATAGTCGGATGGAGGCAAATCCACTACCAATGACTATATCAAAACTAAAATGAGAGAGGAGGACAAAACTCTAATATAAAATAAGATAATGATAGAAGATTATCATCTAAGAGATCCATTGCCAGAGATAACAAAGATGCTCAAAAGGTAAGACCTCCTCGGCTGAAAATAATGTGTCAGGTCCTGGCCCATACTCCTACGAATACTCCTGATCGTCTATACCTGGTAAGGGACCAGGTCCTCAGAGGGACGTAACAAGATACAGAAAATAATATGCCAATTGAATACAGTAAAACATGCATAATAGACAGAAAATATATAAGTACGCTGTACTAGACAATCTATATAAATATGCATAACGAGGACAACTTTTTGATGTATGGACAGGTGTAGGCTACTCTAAAACACATGCTATCTCACAACTCACACATACGTCCATGTACACTATCAATCGACATACCTCGAGGGTAGCGACCATCGCGACACCAGAAGCCGACATACCTCAAGGGTAGCGACCATCGCGACACAACTACCGTAGTGCGTCTTAGTATTACGGTTTACCAGAGTGGGTAGCCATACGCCTACTAACTGTCCTTCCCTCCCATGATACTATGTGTCAAGTGGGTATCAATATATATAATATATAATTATGACTAAAAAAATATACATATAATGAATATATAAAAATATGATAAGCATGTAAAGTACTGTAAGCAATTTGGCAAGGTATACTTGCCTGGCAAGAAAACTGCGAAGTGTAAGTGTCCAGACGTCAAGCACAAGGGATCAAAAACTATGTCATCCGAATGAACGTCTTCGGATGCTGAAATAAATATTATCAATATTCTCAGAATAAGCGAGATAGTCAGAAAAGTCTACCCTTTCGTCCAATTTGGACACAGGGGCAAAACAATAATTTTAGGTCAAAGCGGGGTCCACTTGTGGCCCACTTTGCACCAAAATACATGCCAGAGATAAATGTCTCTAAATGGGACAAATTATTGATCAAATAAATTCTAAACATCGATACGAACTCAACGGTATGTCCAATTTTTGATTCCGATGAGCCGATCATAAATTTGCCCTTCAAGTCAAACCGTGGGGCCCGCGAATAGGCGACTTGGTTAATTATCTCTGAATCGCGTGAAACTTGGGTCACAGGACCAACGTGATACTACGAATCCAATGGCACATATTTTGTCGCATTCTGACGAGCGTACACAAAATAGGGTGGTAGTTTACAAAAAATTATGATACGGAAACTTTTTACGGATACGGTTTGATTCCGACGCACACACACGTCCGAATAAACTTTCGTGAAAGCACACACGTCAGGATATACTATACGCGCCTTTCGATATAATTGGTATACGACGAGGCGATCCCGTTTGGCGGAGCGCACTCCGAATCATAAAATTTTACTTTTAAAATACCAAATTTTTAGTCGTTTTGTAGGTCAAACAATTTAACAAATAAAATAAATTAATAAAAACTAAAAGAACAGTAAAATTCTTGGTTATATTAAGAAGAAAATCTTTCAATTAGATTTTAAAAATATTAAAAAAGTTGGTGGCAAATTATGCATGAACATGGGGGTTTGGATTAAAATTTTGGACAATTTTTGGACAGTTTTTCGGCCAACTTTCGATCGATTTTTTAACTAATCCAGGGCACGAAAACTCGGCCCTCTTGGAAGGAATCCTAGAGGGTTAGGTTGTGAATGTATAAGGATAAACCTCTCACAAAAAAAATGAGATATGAGGGAGATAAATTACCGCGAAGATGGGGGGCTCGAGACTGTGCACATGCTCGCGCGCGCGGGCGGAGGAGGTGCGGTCTCCTGCGGCTGCGCGGGGCGGCGGCTGAGGTCGGTCGCCGGTCGTCGGGTGGTCGGTGTTGGTGTTGGGGTTGGGGACTATGGTTAGGGTTAGGGTTTGAGTTGTGAATGTAATATATATATATATATATATATATATATATATATATATATATATATATATATATATATATATATATAGAGAGAGAGAGAGAGAGAGAGAGAGAGAGAGAGAGAGAGAGGTTGGGTGCTGCTGTGGGCTTTAGGAGTAGTTAGTTTTAGGAGTTGTTTGCTTAGGTTTTGTTAGTTAGGAATTATGGATGGTTTTAGGTTTTGGTTTTATAAATTTTCTTTTTCTTTTTCTTTTTCTTTTCCTTTCCTTTTTATTTTTCTTTTGTTTTTCTTTTGTTTTATATTTTATTATTACTACTACTATTATTATTATTACTTTTACTTTTACTTTTACTATTACTATTACTATTACTATTATTATTATTATTATTATTATTATACTATATATTTATTCACATATATATATATATGAGGTATAAATAAATAAATTAAATATTTGTACACCGAAAATAAATTCTAAAAAAATCTATCACCCTTTAACAAGGATTCCTAAAATAATAAAAATTATTTTGTGGAATAATTCTAAATGGGTATTTATGTAAGTAAATTAACCGATAAAATTTATTTTCTATTTAACTATAAAAATACTCTAAAAAATTTAATAATTTAATAAAAATACTTAAAATAAAATTTAAAAATTTTAGGGGGTTTACACTTTTAAATCTTATCGTGCCAATTACTTTCCTATAGTTTTTGTGATTGAGTATCTTATGAATTAATAATCAAATGCATTATTCATTGTCTTTCTTATAGAGTTGAGATCATTGACAGGTTCTTTTGTAAGTTATGTTTAGTAGTCTTGAGACCTAGACAACGTTCTACCGTCGATGCTGCATCGTAGGCTGGACGTACCCATGGCTCTTGCCCAAATTCTGGGTGCGGGTCATAAAATCTTATCTCAGCTAACCTTGCCACGTTGGACACAATGAGTCTGAGATGCATGGGACACATGGCGTCTGGAACGCATGGGTTCAGAGACGCATGGAACGCGTAAAGTCCAGAATGCAGAGGGTCAAAGTCGTATGGAGCGCATGGAGTCTAGAATGCATAGGGCCAGAGTCGCTTGGAGCGCATAGAGTCTGGGACGCATAAGACCCTGTACACATGGTATTGCACGCTTGTTTGAAGTCATTATTAGTTTAACGAGAGCTTATTATCACTTAGTGTGCTCATATTTTTTGAAGCGTTCAAAAAAATTCTTTTTGTCAGGATTCTATGTCAGATGTAATCTTGGTGTCAGGCCTTTAGGCGGCCAATATTTGGGGCGCTTGGATACAACTTTTTCTCTACGGCATGGTCATCCTACGGCCTGATTTCTTTTGAGTCGAATGTGGGGTGCATGGTTGTTGGATGCATAGATCCAGATTTTTTATGCTTCTACAAGACCCCCTTCAAAGTTTTCAAACTGATAAGTTTGGGATACCTTGAATAAGAAGCATGGAGGAAATAACTTTTTGGACTGCATGAATGGCGGGTCGCATGGACTAGTCTTTGCGAGGTTGTCAAATCTCTATTTAATATAGGATTCGACTCGATCCTTGAGTGGATTTCCTGGGATTCCCTATCGTCTTCTGGTACGGGGCTTGAGGCATCAATTTTCAAGGAGATTAAAGTATATCCCACAAATCGAGGCATTAGGTTCATCCTCATAATTGCTTGGTTCATTGCCTTGATCTTTTCATGTGGCTTTGAAGCCTATAAATAGGCAGCCAGGAGGAGAGAGAGAACTCTATTTCTTTTCCTTTATTTCTTCTTCCCTCTAAAGAATGCTGATGGTTGTGGCTCTCATCGCCGAGGAGTTTGTCAGGGGCGGTCTTGATCCTCGGCCCCCTGATTTCAATACTTTACTTAGAGGTAGGGGAGCACCGCGTTCTTCATGTTGTGCTTCTATGGACACAGAGACACCAATACACAGTCTCGCTGTGTGGATGATAAATTATCTAGAACACGCATCGCCTCTTTATACAGCCTAGCCGCATGGATGAGAGATCATTGCGAATATGCGCGGGCTTTTCTCATGAGTCTGTCGCATGGAAGGCACCTCATGCATCGACTAGGCTCTGCCTTATGGACATTAACTTTGTCTTTGTTTGCTAATGCCATATGTTTTTCTTGTGCAGACTTTGTTCTCCCTCGTGCTGCCCATGATAGAACATGGAAGTATATCATAACACCCGTTGTTCGGGGTGAATACCAACCTTATGCTGCGGTTCCTCGTCAAGAACTGATCTAGGAGATGGGGATAGTTCACCAAGAACTGATCCAGGAGACGAGGATAAACATCCTACATCATGTATGGAGCTATCCTTGTTCATGCAGCGTGCTAGCTGCATTTTTCCTATTTATGCGGCTTGCTACCGGCCGGGGGCTGGCAGTGTAGTGCCCCACTCTGCATTAGCACTATGTACAAGAGATCGATTTGCTGACTCAAAAAGAAAACCTTCTTGAAGAGCTCCTTGTTGAACCTGAAGATGACTGATCTAGGTGAGTGGGCATAACTTTATTCTCTGATTCTTGTACGCCTTAATAATGAATCTAAATTTTATAATACATGTTGCTAAGAAGATTATTGTTTTTGTTGCATGAATAATAGAACTGCATGCTTAGTTAGAACTTGAATGCTTGTCAATAGAAGAACCTTGCTATGCTAATAAGAAGAGTAAAGGATAGCTTGAACATGCTTATTTATCGCTTGTGTATTGATAGAACTACTTCATGCTTGAACTTGATTAAAAAGATAGCGGCTTGACCGTACAGTGATGAAAAGATGGATAGATACTCTGCTTGATCTTGATCGTCTGCATCATAGAGTTTATCTGATAGTGTTTCATGCATTTGCATCGATCGGACAATAGCTATTAGTACAGAGATGAACCTTGGTTACGGCTACTATTTTGAGCGTATTTTAGTGAAGAGCAACCATGAGTCACAACTGCTAATAACATCAGATAAATGAGTCATTAGTTAGCTGGATTACCACTATTAATCCTGAGTTTCTCGGGGACCGACATCATATAACATAGTTTATCTTGTTTTCATGATAGAAGGGTAGTTCCTAGATGGTGCATTATCCCTAAAGTTTTTGAGTATAGCTCATGAGACACGCTGTACACACCCTGATAGTAGAAGAATCAGCTTGTTTTGTGTGCTTGAATGAATCGAACATGAACTCTGTTTTTCAAGATATATTTTCAAAGAAGTAATATGACTCTATTCTTATTGTATAAAATAAAACTAGGTAAAACTAGAAAGATCGCTAGTAATGTAATATTTTATCACATGCTTACTTAGTATTGGTTTTAGATGATGCTGCTTATGTTCGTTGATTTTATACTCACTAGTACTTTCCCCAAAGTGTTGACCCACTAACAGTTTGCTTGTTCGTAGGTGCTAGATCGTCCGAAGAAGCGATAGTCATGCCTCATCCACAGGACCCGAAAATATGGTGTTGATGCCTCAAGATATTTTGATATGCTTTTGTATAGAGGGACATAATGTATGGAACGATGACATTATATTCAGAGAACCTCGCGCCTAGATCTTTGCTTCTCGTACTCTGATTGGACCTTTGTTTGTAATACTGTTCCTCCACTACGTACTTGATCAGTTAGATTATAGCCACAACTTTAAAGATGTTGCCTTATGCGAGTGCAACCCCAGGCTTGCACTATATCATGCCTTGATAAAAAATGATATATGTCCTATGGGAGTGCTGAGGCATGGTGATTCACGCCCGACGAGAGAGTTGTCGAGACCTTCGAGATAGGGGCGTGACAGAACCACGCGGTTGAGCAGTCGACCTGGGAACTCGAATCAGACATAAAAAAATTTCCCTCATTATTTTTTTAGGGGTAGGTTCCATTCCTAAGTTTCGAGGATAAATCTTTTTATTAGTTTGTTAAGATGTAGTGTCCCGTTCCCCCTATTCGGGGAGCGCAACTAAGAAATATTTGGTATCATTCAATCAGGATAGATTAAGTCAAGATTCTTTTCTCGTTATGGATTATTTTCTTCAGAATTAATTCACATATTCAGAGGATCGTGCCTCGAGGAAGGACTCAGCGGCAGAGTCGCGAGGGGCCTTTCCGTTGCGTTGGTTTCTTTGCTCATTTTTAATGCCGCTTGGTTGCTTTCTTGTTGGTTTTGTGACTTGGATTTTCTTGAACGGTTTCGATAAATTTTATTGTCTTCGTTCCTTGAACTTCGTATTTTATATCAAAATCTGGGAGACCGAGGAAGAAGATATTGATCATCTGTTGGTGAGTGTAGTTGATCGTGTAGATGATGCGCGAGCGGAGTCTTGAAGATCTCCTCTTTCTCTTCCCTGATTCTTAAACTTGTGAGTGGCCTTACTTTCGATTAGCTCCCTTCTTCTGTCATGCCCCGATTCCGTAGAATCGTTGGAGCATCCCCCGGCGTGACCGCCATGCGGGCCTGGGGTTACGCCCGCACAAGGCTAGAGTATTTTTACATAACGAGCACATATTCAGAGTACACAGATAAATTAAAACACAGATTTAAAACATGAAAAAGTTCTCTTTTATTGATAATGAATATCTATTACAAACTCTTGAATGAGTCAGCCAATTTGACGTACGGGCTTACAAAAGTGTTGACACAAAATAAGATGGCAGTCCTGTACATTATATCCCTTTACTAAACTTCAAAATGATAAAGACCTCTGGGCGGGATGATGGCCTTCCCACGAAGCTGCATTGTGTATTGAGTTGCTAGCTCCTTTCTTCAAGTACTTCAAAAATGTGGCATAATCAAGATGCTCCTACAGCTGGACTGGATCAGAAAGTCGACTTCGGCTCCTCGCTCGGTTCTCTTTAGTATGGGAAACCTGTTTTAACGAGGGTCAATACATCGAAATATACTGGTAAAGGTGAGCTAACCCAACTATACCAATCAAAATGTTGTTTTAATGAAGCATGCATATTTTTGTGATCTTTCTACCTTGTCTTAGTTCATTTTACAAGCAGCAGTATATATATAAAATATAGAAATAAACTTGCCACTGTTCGGTGGCTTTTACCTGTCCGTCTGAACCACTTGCACAATACTTTCCATGTTCTTCCCTGCCACGAAGACACAAGTTAGCTTGTAATAGGTTTAAATATACGTGGTAATCACTGGCTTGATTGCCATAATGGACACTAGTCAATGACGAGGATGGTGTGCAACGGCATGTACGTGAGGCGCTGTATACCATCCCGTCCATGTACGTGAGACTAAACGTGAAGTTTCGTCCAAAATTGGATCGGTGCCAGTGACCTAGCAGCCGTCCGCAGGAACTATACCTTGTGCACAAGTTGTCCATGATCGAACGGTATCAATATTTTGCCAAACATTTTTATGGAGTTTAGGCAACACGAGTAAGAGACAAGTAACTTGCATGATTTATTTTGCATAGTCTTCCTGACAGTTTATTTCATAACAAGTGTATTCCATACATAGCATAATTTATAGAAGAAGATGCATTCTAACTAAAATTGAAGCATGTATAGAATATTTTGAACGAACTAGCATACAATAAGATAACCGTTCACAAGTTTTGTTGACAAGCATAACAGTCAAAGTCTATTCCCTTTTTATCTTGACATCTTTTAGTTATTACTTGGTATCGTCTGATTGGGACAACAAGAATGTAAGATTTTTAGGTATGAAGACTTGGAAGAAGGGTTAGCTAATCGGGATGGTAGCCACTCACTTAGTTGGTTGGAAAGTAGAAGGAAAGAGGCGCTTCAAGACTCCGCTTATACGCCGCGTACTGCTCGTTCACCTACATTGCTAGGAATAGCTGATTAATACCTCTTTCTCTCTTTCCATACTTGGAATTAAAATGCAGTTCAAGAAAGAAAACAATAAAATCCATCGAAACTGTTCAAAAAAATACAAGCAATTCTGACAACCAACTCAAAGCACGAAAGCAACAAGTGACATCGAAATCTGAGGCAACAAAAGATGCAGCGGAGAGGTCCCTCCTGACTCTGCCGCTAAGTCGATCCCGGGGCACGGTCCACTGAATATGGGGATCAATTTCGAAGAAGCAAATCCATAAAGAGGATGGGTTCTTGTTTCATTCTATCCCGATCAAACGATACCGTCTTGTATTTCTTAGCCGCGCTCTCCGAATAGGGGAAACGGGGCACCACATCCTACCCAACTAATTGGAAGTATCATCCCGAAACTTTGGAATAGAACCTACCGTTAGGGAACATAATATTGAGGATGTTGAGCAGAATATTTTGGACAGTCTCGAGTTCTATGGTTTGTATCGCAATGGAGAAGACATAACCCTTTTTTCAAACGACATTCGCTGGCAATGTGCCCCGGCTTCCTACAGAAGTAACATGTTTTGCTCCAATCCCCTTTCTGCTGACCACTATTATTTAGGCACTTTGTAGCAGTGTTTCTTCTATCGTTGCTATGACATTTGTGATTAGAGGTATGCACAACACCGGTAGGAATGTGAGGATACTGCGGTTCGAGAGATAGGGCATGATTCATGACTTCCCGTATTATCTGATACTGATGAACGACTACGTGCACATGGATGGCAGAACGTAGACCACCTTCAAACCTTCTAGCTCGGCTCGCTACATCAGGTAAATAGGCACTAGCGAATTTGGAGAGTCGGTTGAATTCGGCGGAATACTGTTTAATGGTTATGCTCCCTTGTCGTAGTTACACAAACTCGTTCTCCTTCTGACGACGCACATGAGGGGGTATAAACTCCTCTTCAAACGCGGCACAAAAAGTCTCCTACGCGATCGCCTCCTCCCCATGGTCAAATTGAAGAGATCGTTGATGCATGTCCCACTAATCGTGCTCGTTGAGGCAGAGCTGTAGTTGTGCGCATGCGACACGCTTCTCTTCGGGGACCTCTAGCAGAGCGAAGTGGTCTTCAAGTTCGTCCAACCAATCTAGAGCCATAATTGGGTCTTTAGTCCCGTTGAATGGAGTATTGCAGACTTTCTTAAAGTTGCCAAAGTCAAAGGCAGTCACATCCCTCTTTCTTGGAGTTTGAGGCATCTCGACTTCAAGCACGGGCTGCTCCACCGGAGTCGCCGCTGTTGTCGCAGAATGGATGGAGGCCAAAGTCTGCACAATCTGTTGCAGGATATCTACCTGCTTCTGTTGGACTAAAAATCGAGCTTCTATATTGTCTTAAAACTTGAGTTGCCCCTCCTCCGCTCGCTTCTCGGCCCATTCGTAGCGAGCCTTGTCCCTTTTGTTGGTTTGCCTTCAACATCCACATTATTTGCTGGATGGGATCGACGCGAGACATGGCTCATTGGCTCCTTAAACTTCTTAAAGTGCCCGAACTGTAACCTTCGTATCCTGAAATTCTTACTTAAATATTGTGATTAGGTTAATTTGGGGCTATTGGGATTTTCCACAATTTGTAGTTAATTAAAAACTAGTAATCCTAATTTTCTAGGACTTTTAAGAATTTATTTTAGAGACAAACTTAATTAAAAATATTCCAAACTTTTATTTTAGGTTCTAAATAATACAATATATTTTCTAGAATTTTTTGGGAATTTTCTGATTATTTTTAGCATTTATTTTGAGTTAATTATAAAAAACTGAATTAAAAACTAATTTCTGAAAAAGAAAACCCAAAAAGTAATTAATTTGGCCTAGTCAGCAAACAGGGGTCCCACCTGTCAGCCTCTCGCAGCAAACAGTGCCGGGCCCGCCTGTCAGTGACTGCGGGATGGGTGAGAGTCGAGCCGAGCCAACCTCGAGCCGAGCCGAATCAGAGTTCGACTCGGGCTCAGCTGAGCCGAGCCGCATCGAACTGTGACCATCCGATTTGGACGGGCAGCATTGGATGGTTGCCACATGTCAAGATCTGAGTCGCGGCTGCTTTCTCTCTCCTATATATATATATTAGTTTAGTTATTCATTTTTAGGGTTTTTCTTCAGCCGAATTTTGGAGAATTGCCATCTAGGGTTCCTTCATCTTCCAGAAGCCATTGTGCATAGCTCCGGACTCCAAACAAGGCCTAGTTTTTTTGTATTAGAACGATATTGAGGTTATCTTTCTGATTATATAAATTTTTTTACGAAATTATGAGTATTAAATTCTGGAAAATTCGTAGAGCACAGCATATTCGAAAATAGACGTGTCTCGATGTTTTTGTGATTTCGGGAGAACCAGGAATCAGAATTATGAACCGTTTAAAGTTTCAAAAAGATAATGTCAAGATTATTGACATATGTTTTTCTCAGAATTTAATTCGAAGTATTTACATACTGTTAATTCTGTAGAACTTCTAGGTTAGAATTTAACCATCGGTGCACGATATAAAATTTGTATGTGCCATAATTCCCAAACGAATTTGAATTCGGTTGAGCCATAAATTCCAACATATTTTTGATACTAAAATCTACAGGAAATCATGCATGAAAATTGAGTTTGTGTCAGTTGACTTTTCGGTCAACAGATTGCCTCGATTTGCGTGCCATGAGTCTCGAGTTGATAAAATTCAGTTCTTTTGGATAAAATTTAGGAATTAACATAAAAATCAGAATAATAAGATTAAAATAGGATTTTAGAGTAATTATTTCAGAATTAAATAAATTAAAATAAATTATCTTTTGACGTGATAAATTTGTAATACATAGGCTATTTGGACTGTGACTTGGACTCTGATTCATACCAGCAGCAGGACCCCAGGTGAGTACATTCTCTGACAGTTTCTATTATATTGATTATCTCTATAATTCTTGTTGTATAGTGTATATGACTCTGATACTGTTCTTTACACGAGTTGGCATCATCGAGACCTGTCACGAGGAGTCGTGATTGGAATCCATCGTGCTAGCTGGGGAAAATAGGGAAATATTAGTAGTTTATGTGATCATACCCAACCTTACCTGCATCATAGCTCACCCACACCTCACGTCGGTGTAGCCTGACCATTACATGCCTCATAGCCTGTTATATGTGATTAGCCTGACTATTGCTCGCATCATAGCTATCCGGATGGTTAGCCTGACCCTACATGAATCATAGCTAATAATATGTAACAAGCCAGATCAGTCCCAAGCCGATCACATGATATACTAATATTTCACACACTTGGTTAGAGGATCATTGACATGCATCTCTAGTATATTGATCTAGCATCTCGACATGTTCTAGTTATTATTCTTGTACACACTTATATACCAGTTCATTGTTCTTGTGTGTACTTGTATTCCTATTTCATTGCTAGATATACATTGATGATGACATGTTCCAGTATTTCTTTATTCCAGCATTCCCTTATTCCAGTATTTTTTATTGCCAGTATTTCCTATCTGTCTTGTATTTCTTTACACTGTGTTATAGTTTTTGTCAATATATGTGGAACTGCTGTTAGAGGTGTATTTCGTTCCAATTATGACTGGATATTTTTTCCAGACTGTGACATAGAGGACTTGTTTCCAGCATACTTGGAGATTGGATGTTATTGATTGCAGGTTAGACTATTTATTATTGTTTAGACTTGTCTTGTATTGCTTGCTTCGATATCTCATCGTGCTTTAGCTTATGTGATTGAGTATATTCCATATTATATTGTGATATCTATGTCTCCCTATGGAGTTGGATATTCATGTGAGAGTGATTAGCTAGTATTGTGACCCAGACAGCGTTCTACCGTTGATGCTACGGCGTAGGCTGAACGTACCCACGCTCTTGTGCCCCAAAATTCGGGTGTGGGTCGTGACATATTTTTAGTGGTGGCCCATGCAGGTCAGACTTGGCAAGTTGTACGATGTCGTAGTAGTACGACGTCTTAATTGTACTACTGCGTGCCTGCTATGGAATATATGACATAGGATACTAGGATGTGAGAGGATACTCAATCACAAAATTCTTGAGAGATTCCTGGGACGACCTCTTGAGAATCTTATTATAATTTCCAATTAAATTTTTTTTCCTTGTTTTTGTCCGCTCTCGCTAGTTGTTATTGAACTAGGTTCTTGTTGATCAGTTATTAAATTAAAATCTTGGTATCATTGTTGAGTTTGATTCTTGTTGACCAGTTGTTAAATTTAATTCTTGGTATCGTTGTTGAGTTGATTTCATATCGAGATGAATTTTACGGGCTAAAATTTACGGTATCATCTGATGACATATGTTGATGAGAACAATAAGAAAGGTAAAACGTCTACTTTGGTTATGGAACCTAGAGTTTATCGCAGCCACATTAGCTGTCGTGACGAGAACGTAGGACCCTGACTTGGATGTACATACTTTAGTTATAAAATTAAGAGTTTCTTGCAGCCATACCGGTTGGCGTGGCGAAGATTCTAGATGACATGATTATAGAGTTGCATACCTTAGTTACGGAACTTGTCGTTTATCGCATCTATGCTTACTGGCGTGGCAAGGATTCTGAGTGTCATAATTTCTAACAGACGTGTATGATTATCAGGTTGTATCTTAAATTGGTTCTTAAAGTATCATCTCAAGACTTATCTATTTCTGTTATTCCAGGACTTTGTTCCATCGCTTCTTTTCTTTACTAGTAGTAAAGATACCTTCAGTCCTTGATCCAGTTCCTTTTGAGCTTATTTCTTTGAGAATTTTTTGTTAGTATGATAATTAGTGACTTACAATTTTGGTTGTGTCTTGTATTAGTTTGACTGAGTGTGACTTGTGAGTTTATAAGTGTTTCTTAGTTGGACATGGGAGCAGTAGGCATTAATCTAGAGATACCCATAGCATAGTACCTTGTAGCAATAGTTCTATGATAGGTGTTATTATAATTAGTATTGGTTTATAGAAAGAGGAGTAAGAGTATCAGTGAAGGTTCCAAGAGTAAGTATCAGAATCAGCATGCCAGTCCTGGATAGTCATTAAATTATGTAATTGGATGATCTATGTAAATAATTAAGTATCAAGGAATTGTGTTAAAGATTAATGGAGCATGATGTTCAAATTGATGATTGATACTGGGTGTATCAAGAGTAAAGAAATATATATGCATAAAGGGTTTTAATGAGATTCCATGAGTAGAGAAATATCAAGATTGGTAATAAAAGTTGTGAAATGTATCACAGATTAGTTTAACAGGCTGTAAAAGGTTTAAGAGATATGCTTATACATCAATCGAGATATGGAACCATATGCCTGCCCTTGAGATTGAAGTAAGGCATGGGTATTATAGAAAGTGTAAGTGATCGTGAGTTCTAATAAGTTTGATAAGATAATCTAATGATAAGCTAGTGTTACCATTCCAATAGTGCGAGTGATTATATATTAAAGATTTGTTGAGCAAGGTGCTGATGACCAGTTAATATAGATAGAAAATTATTGGAGAAAATATGTGTGATGATAACTTTGATTATTGGAAGTAATAGTGAAAGTAATCCAGGTAGTACAATATTCAGTACACAGTTGAGAGTTATAGATAATTGATGTATTTGTGTGCACCTTGAGTATTAGAGACTGTGAGTATATATGTGTACTTAGATGCTTGTGGATTTAAATTTATAATTTGAAGAGTGGAAATGAATTTCAATTTTTAAAGAATTTTTGAGTTGAGATTTTATGTTATTAAATTTTGAGGATTCAAATTCAATTCAATAAACATAGTCAAAGCTATAAAGATTTTTTTGGAAGTGATTAAAATTTTATTTCAATATTTGAGCATTTGACTTTTGAGGAAAGTATATGCATTTTATTTTAAATCGTTCGAGAAGTAAATTTTGATAATTTATTTTGAGGATAAAATTTTATGGTAGGTAAAAAATGTATAACAGTATATGAGTGGTTGATGTGCATGTGTAAGGATCTATTGGCTTGAGAATGCTTGAGATGGCACTGCAAACAGACTTGGGTGTCCATCTAGAGTTGCATTAGAAGGAGCAGTACTTACTATGGTGTGTTGCACTTGGTATGCACTTGAGTGATAAGAACGACTAGTATAAACAGTTGTAGTAGGTAAGAGAGCTAGCAGTGAGTATGCTTGTAGTAGAAACAGTGGTACCTAAAGAGATAGAGGTATCAAACTTTGGATGCATCATTTGACCTATGGTTGTGTTAGAAAGCTATGTTTTGTTCTCTCCTTCTGTTCTTTTTGTCTATTTGATTGATTAATTAATTTTCTAGTACCATAGCTTGCATCAATGATTTTCTTGTTAGAATATAGTTAGTAGTACACCCTAGCAGAGACTGCAATACCATGACAAAGGATACTATAACCATGTATGTTTTTCTAAATTGTATATTGTATGATAGTAGGTAGGATTTTCTTAGACCTTTATTGTTGGGGGTTTGACCGTAGTAAAGATTAATAAAAAGGTTATGGTTTGACAGAGAGAGACAATGTGCCTTAAAATTTGAGGATAAATATTTATTTAAATGAAGAGAGTTGAGAATTTAATATGGCAGAATTGACGATTTGTTAAATTATGAATTTTTATGAAGATTGTGGTATGACTGAATGTCACTAACATTTGAGAAAATTAAGGAGATTATCATTATATTCATTGGACTGCAAGTTATGAACTTATATTGAATGTGGTATTTGAAGATTTCATAACTATTACATTATTTGATTTTGTGTGGAAAAAGAAATCGAGGATTAAGATTACTAATGGATTAGTATTGAATTCAAATTTTGGGATAAGATTTTTTTTTAAATTTTTTTATAAATATGCATTTACGGGATTTCAATTAAAGGATTGGATAGTAAATTTTTTATTTAGTGATTTACTCAAAATTTGAGGAGTAAGATGATTAATGGGTTAGTATTCGAATACAAACTTTTTGGACGAGATTTTTAAATTTTATAAATATACATTGAGTGGATTTAAAATTAGAGGATTGAATATTAAGTTTTGTATTTAGTGATTAGCATAAAAATTTTGAGAAGATTTTGATAAGAATGGAATTTGATTTTTAATTTTAAAGGTTTGCGGAAATATGATACTTATAGAATTTGGAAAGAAATTTTGTGAAATAACAATATGGATTTACTTCATGATTATATGGTTTGATGAATTTAATTTTGATGATAATAAATGAAACAATTGAGGATTTTAAATTTCGAGGACGAATTTTTTTTAAGGTGGGTAGACTTGTAATCTCCGTATCCTGAAATTCTTGCTTAAATATTGTGATTAGGTTAATTTGGGACTATTGAGATTTTTCCATAATTTTTAGTTAATTAAAAACTAGTAATCCTAATTTTTTAAGACTTTTAAGAATTTATTTTAGAGACAAACTTAATTAAAAATATCCCAAACTTTTATTTTAGGTTCTAAATAATAAAATATATTTTTTAGAATTTTTTGGGAATTTTCTGATTATTTTTAGCATTTATTTTGAGTTAATTATGAAAAATTGAATTAAAAACTAATTTCTGAAAAAGAAAACCCAAAAAGTAATTAATTCTACCCAGTCAGCAAACAGGGGCCCACCTGTCAGCCTCCCGCAGCAAACAGTGCCGGGCTCGCCTGTCAGTGACTGCGGGATGGGTGCGAGCCGAGCCGAGCCGACCTCGAGCCGAGCCGAGTCAGAGTTCGACTTGGACTCAGCTGAGCCGAGCCGCATCGAAATGTGACCATCCGATTTGGGTGGGCAGCGTTGGATGGCTGCCACGTGTCAAGATCTGAGCTGCGGCTGCTTTCTCTCTCCTATATATATATTAGTTTAGTTATTCATTTTTAGGGTTTTTCTTCAGCCGAATTTTGGAGAATTGCCATCTAGGGTTCCTTCATATTCCAGAAGCCATTGCGCATAGCTTCGGACTCCAAACAAGGCCTAGTTTTTTGTGTTAGAACGATATTGAGGTTAGCTTTCTGATTATATAAATTTTTTTACGAAATTATGAGTATTAAATTCTAAAAAATTCGCAGAGCACAACATGTCCAAAAATAGATGCGTCTCGATATTTTTGCGATTTCGGGAGAACCAGACATCAGAATCATGAACCGTTTAATGTTTCGGAAAGCTAATGTCGAGATCATTGACATATGTTTTTTCTAGAATTTAATTCATAGTATTTACATCCTGTTAATTCTGTAGAACTTCTAGGTTAGAATTTAACCATCGGTGCACGATACAAAATTTGTATGTGCCATAATTCCCAAACGAATTTGAATTCGGACGAGCCATAAATTCTAGAATATTTTTGACGATTAAATCTACAGGAAATTATGCATGAAAGTTGAGTTTGTGTCGATTGACTTTTTGGTCAATAGATCACCTCGATTTGCGTGCCATGAGTCTCAAGTTGATAAAATTCAGTTTTTTTGGATAAAATTTAGGAATTAACATAAAAATCATAATAATAAGATTAAAATAGGATTTTAGAGTAATTATTCTAGAATGAAATAAATTATCTTTTGACGTGATAAATTTATAATACATAGGCTATTTGGACTGTGACTTGGACTTTGATTCATACCAGCAGCAGGACCCCAGGTGAGTACATTCTCTGATAGTTTTCATTATGTTGATTATCTCTATAATTCTTGTTGCATAGTGTACATGACTCTGACACTGTTCTTTACACGAGTTGGCATCATCGAGACCTGTCACGAGGAGTCGTGATTGGAATCCATCGTACTAGCTGGAGAAAATAGAGAAATGTTAGTAGCTTATGTGATCATACCCAACCTTACATGCATCATAGCTCACCCACACCTCACATCGGTGTAGCCTGACCATTACATGCCTCATAGCCTGTTATATGTGATTAGCCTGACTATTGCTCGCATCATAGCTATCCGGATGGTTACCCTGACCCTACATGAATCATAGCTAATCATATGTAACAAGCCTGATCAGTCCCAAGCCAATCATATGATATACTAATGTTTCACACACTTGGTTAGAGGATTATTGACATGCATCTCTAGTATATTGATCTAGCATCTCGACATGTTCTAGTTATTGTTCTTGTACACACTTATATACCAGTTCATTATTCTTGCGTGTACTTGTATTCCTATTTCATTGCTAGATGTACATTGATGATGACATGTTCCAGTATTTCTTTATTCCAGCATTCCCTTATTCCAGTATTTCTTATTGCCAGTATTTCTTATCTGTCTTGTATTTCTTTACACTGTGTTATAGTTTTTGTCAATATATGTGGAACTGCTGTTAGAGGTATATTTCGTTCCAATCCTGACTGGATATTTTTTCTAGACTGTGACATAGAGGACTTATTTCCAGCATACTTGGAGATTGGATGTTATTGATTGCAGGTTAGACTATTTATTGTTGTTTAGACTTGTCTTGTATTGTTTGCTTCGATATCTCATCGTGCTTTAGCTTATGTGATTGAGTATATTCCATATTATATTATGATATCTGTGTCTTTCTATGGAGTTGGATATTCATGTGAGAGTGATTAGCTAGTATTGTGACCCAGACAGCGTTCTACCGTCGATGCTACGGCGTAGGCTGGACGTACCCACGCTCTCATGCCCCAAAATCCGGGTGCGGGTCGTGACACGAACTACTTCCTTGGGCTTGCATCTCGCCCGGTGCTAGCGCTGAGGATTGCGCTGGTGCCATTCCTTCAAAAGAAGGTAAATTACATTAGGATCATAATGTATTATGGACTTATTGCATAAACATATCTTATTTTGGCCTAACGAGTTCAAGAGTTCGCACAGGAATTTGATCGTTAAAGAAACTTTTCCAGTATAAGGGTCAGGAACTTTGAAGCTGTGCTCTGATACCAATATATCATGTCCCGATTCTGTGGAATTGTTGGGGAGTCCCCCGACATGACCGCTGTGTGAGCCTGGGGTTGCGCCCGTACAAGGCTAGAGTATTTTTGCATAACGAGCATATATTCAGAGTATGCAGATAAATTAAAACACAGATTTGAAATATAGAAAAATTGTCTTTTATTGATAATGAACATCTATTACAAACTCTTGAACGAGTCAGCTAATTTGCCGCACGGGCTTACAAAAGTGTTGACACAAAATGAGATGGCAGTCCTGTATATTATATCCCTTTACTAAACTTCAAAATGATAAAGACCTCTGGGCGGGATGACGGCCTTCCCACGGAGCTGCATTGTGTATTGAGTTGCTAGCCCCTTTCTTCATGTATTTCAAAAATGTGGCACGATCAGGATGCGCCTATAGCTGGACTGGATCGGGAAGACGACTTTGGCTCCTCGCTCGGTTCTCCTTAGTGTGGGAACCTATTTCAACGAGGGTCAATACATCGAAATATACTGGTGAAGGCGAGCTAACCCAACTATACCAATCAATACGTTGTTTTAATGTACCAATCAACACGTTGTTTTAATGAAGCATGCATATTTTTGTGGTCTTTCTACCTTGCCTTAGTTTATTTTACAAGCAGCAGTATATATATAAAATATTGAAATGAACTTGCCACCGTTCGGTGGCTTTTACCTGTCTGTCTGAACCACTTGCACAATACTTATCATGTTCTTCCCTGCCACGAAGACACAAGTTAGCTTGCAACAGGTTTAAATATACGTGGTGATCACTAGCTTGATTGCCATAATGGACACTAGTCAATGATGAGGATGGTGTGCAACAACATGTACGTGAGGTGCTGCATACCATCTCATCCATGTACGTGAGACTAAACGTGAAGTTTTGTCCGGAATCGGATTTGTGCTAGTGCCCCAGCAGCCGTCCGCAGGAACTAAATCTTGTGCACAAGTTGTCCGTAATCGAACGGTATCAATATTTTGCTAAACATTTTCATGGAGTTTAGGCAACACGAGTACGAGACATGTAACTTGCATGATTTATTTTGCATGGTCTTCCTGACAGTTTATTTCATAACAAGTGTATTCCATACATAGCATAATTTATAGGAGAAGATGCATTCTAACTAAAATTGAAGCATGTATAGAACATTTTGAATAAACTAGCATACAATAAGATAACCGTTCACAAGTTTTATTGACAAGCATAACAGTCCAAGTCTATTCCCTTTTTATCTTAACATCTTTTAGTTATTACTTGGTATCGTCTGATCGGAATAACAAGAATCCAAGATTTTTAGGTGTGAAGACTTGGAAGAAGGGCTAGCTAATCGGGATGGTAGCCACTCACTTAGTTGGTTGGAAGGGAGAAGGAAAGAGGCGCTTCAAGACTCTGCTTGTATGCCGCCTACTGCTCGTTCATCTACATTGCCACGAACAACTGATTAATACCTCTTTCTCTCTTCCATACTTGGAATTGAAATGCAGTTCACGAACGAAAACAATAAAATCTATTAAAACCATTCAAGAAAACATAAGCAATTCTGACAACCAACTCAAAGCACGAAAGCAACAAGCAACATCAAAATCTGAGGCAACAAAAGATACAGCAGAGAGGTCCCTCATGACTCTGTCGCTAAGTCGATCCCGGGGCACGGTCCACTGAATATGGGGATCGATTCCGAAGAAGCAAATCCACAAAGAGGATGGGATCTTGTTTTAATCTATCTCGATCGAACGATACCGTCTTGTATTTCTTAGCCGCGCTCCCCGAATAGGGAAAATAGGGCACCACATCTTCCAAGTCTTTATTCTTAACAATCTGACTCATTTGTGCGTTCCGATCAACGATATCATAAGAATAATAATAAGTGAGTCAAGATAATAAGAAGTAAACTTGGAACACTGATGTTTGTCATACTAAATTTCTGTACGATCATATTGTATGCGTGATTGTACGCTATGCATCTATCTATTTATGCTTTAGTTATAGCTAGAACTTATTATTTATAACTGTGCAAATGAGTAGTGCAAAATATTTGAAATGTGACCACTTGAGCAGGTAGACTATGTCAATCGCACTGTGCTAAAGTAGTTATGTTCATTCTGATAGCTTAAAATAATTCTTTTGTTAACTTAGTGTTGAGACATCGTTTGGTCAGATAACTTGTGCATAAGGTTTAGTTCCTACGAACGGTCTCCGGGACACTGGGGCCAATTCATTCTGGACAAAACTCGGATAGCTACGCTAGCAAGACTAGCACGGGTAACACGGGGTCTTGTAGCAGGAATTGCTACCCGCGCTGCAAGGATTACCTTCTTACTATAGCTATTATCCATGGTGGTAATGTGTGCCATGACCTAGCTTATTACTGCATTATCTGTTCAAGCTAACGATGTCTTCTTGATAAGGAAGAACATGGTAAGTCTTGTGCAGGTGGATGCGATATTGCAGATAAAAGTCACCGAACGATGGCACATTTGTTCAGTCATTTTATATATATGTTGCATACTGTAACTTGAATTAAGGCAAGATAGAAAGTCTATAATAATAATTTGTTGGCCTCACCTAAAAATTGTATCAATTTGGTTAGTTGGGTTAGCTCGTCCTCACTGGTACTTTTTAAAGTACTGACCCTCGTTGCAGCAGGTTCCCCAAGCCAAGGCGATGCAGCGAGGAGCTGAAGCTTCTTCCCCCAATCAGTCCATTACTTGGCGTACTCCGTTCGTGCCTTTTGGAACTTGTACAAAATATCCAGAGCTTGTGCACACATCTTATGCAGTTCTGAGAAAAGGCGATAGCTTCGCCCGAAGGTGTCTATTATATTTTAAAGTTCTAGTAAGAGATGTAATATATCGAACAGCTATCTCATTTTGCGTCCATCTTATAAGCCCGTGTGGCACCCCTTACTTTTGAGTTAAGAGTTGTAACAAAGATGTACATTATCAATAAAGAGAACTTTTCTTCATATCAATGTAAAGTATTTAGTTTTCGTACTCTGCTGTTGTGTTTCTATATATATATTATTATTGTAGGCCTTGTGCGGGAGCGCCTTACGCTCGTACGACATCATTTCCAGGGGAGGGTTAGTGATTCTACGAAATTGGGGTATGACTTGCGACATCGATGACATAATTTGGATTAATTACCATTTTTATCTTCGATCTTCCTGCTTGGTTGTATTGCGCATGCTCCTGCTCCTCCCTTTCTATCCATCAGTATGGATTCTTTTTCATATAATAAGGTTTACACTGTGGAAGGATGATCCAGAAAGCATTGAGTTCTGTTGTGGGCTTGACTTGTGTCAGTAACAACGATAATAAGGAGGGGCGCCTCTAAGTCAGCATGGATTTAGCATGCTTGGCAATTCCTTGCGTAGTTGATAGTATCCGCGACCATTGTCGGCCAGTAGTACCCCATTCTCTGGAGATGTTCCTGTAGCTTAGGTCTGAGGTGATAGGCACCACATACCACATCGTGAGCCTCACAGAGAGCCTACTTTGCTTCTGTATTTGATAGACATCATAATAGAAGACCGTCATAGGAACGACGATACACATTTTGGTAGCCGTATCGTAATAGAACCGGAGGGAACGTCTTCTGATGAAAGTAGCTTCCTTTGGATTCTTGGAAATATTTTTATAGACTGTGTAGTTGATGAATGGGAGTCTCCAGTCCTGGGAGTCGGTGTTTGTCTCTATTGAGTAGCTCAGGCACAAACATATTTTTTTTGGGCAGACCAGCTCTTAACCGACCACTGTGATTAGTTCATGAATATTGACTGGAATAGCTAAAGAGGCTGTGAGGCTAGCCAGAGCGTTAGCCTCTATATTTTGTAGTCGAGGGACGTGATCTATGAAGAAACCCTCCAAGTTAGAGATAATACCAAGCGCGGCTTGGTGGTAGGGAATCAAGTCTTTATTTCGGACTTCGTACTCGTCTCGGACTTGATTGAGTATTAGCTTAGAATCGTTGTAGGCTTCCAGGTAGTCAACTCTTACTTATTTAACGAGTTAGAGCTCGATGACGAGGGCATTGTACTCTGCCACATTATTGGAGCATGGCTCTGTGAGAGAGTAAGCGCGGTTGATGACCAGGTTGTGTGGGGAAATCATTACTATCCCGATGCCAGCAACAATATCGCCTTTGGGCCCTGTTCTTGAATCACCGTCGAAGAACATTCGCCAAACAACTTCTGTGCTTGTAGTCATATTTGAATCTGCTACCTCATCGGGAATCTCCTTGTAGAGCTTTGAGGTTTCTGGTACATGGTGGGTTACAAAGAAATTTGCTAATTCTTGGCCTTTGACTGCCTTTTGTGGGACGAATACCATATTATAAGGTGACAACAGTATTGCCTACGTGGCTAGGCAAAAGTTGAACTCTTCGGGTTTAGTCATAAGTACCCCGAGAGGATTGACTCGCGAGATCATGTAGATAGTTTATCCTGCCACATAATGCTGAGTCTTCTGAATGGCGAATATTAGAGCGAGATACTCCTTCTCGATGGGGTTGTACATATGCTCTGCGTCGACCATCATTCTGCTGAGATAGTAGATGGTCTGTTCGTGACCTGCATCGCTTGTTTGGGCAAGTAGAGATCCAAGGGAGTCATCCATTACCCGTATATATAGCAAGAAGGGTC
This sequence comes from Iris macrosiphon, assembly GCA_036927795.1. Lineage (NCBI taxonomy): Eukaryota > Viridiplantae > Streptophyta > Magnoliopsida > Asparagales > Iridaceae > Iris > Iris macrosiphon. Next base: position 171,148,591 of record JAYESA010000005.1, on the reverse strand, counting down.
TTCCCACAACGGGGGCTACCAATACTGGGGGGGTTCATGAGATACTCCTTGATGTCGTCGAAGATGCATTGACATTCTTCATTCCAGACAAAGGAGACTCCATTCTTTATAAGCTGAGTAAATGGCTGACAATATCCAAAGAGATTTGATATGAACCTCCTGATGTATGCCAATCTTCTTTGAAGGCCACAAAGTTTCCTAAGGTTCTTCGGTGGGCGCATTTTAAGGATGCTTTAGTCTTATCAGGGTCTATGTGGATACCCTTCGAAGTTATGACAAAACCTAGGAACTTACCGCTGGAGACTCCTAGGAAGGATTTGGTAGGATTCATCTTGAGCTGGTGCGCACGTATGAGGTCAAACACAATCTTCAAGTCCCGGAGGTGATCATCTCTGGAGCGACTCTTGACAGCAATGTTATCAACGTAACACTCCACTGTCTTAGGTAGATATCCATGGAAGATGGTGCTCATAGCTTGCTGGTATGTGGTACATACATTCTTTAGACTGAAGGGCATGACTGTGTAGCAGTATACTCTTATTGGCATTCAGAACGATATATGCTTCTCATCGTCAGGAGATATTTTTAATTTGATTGTATCTTGAGAACCCGTCCAAGAAGGATATTTGCTCGAAGCCAAAAATATTATCGATCATTATGTCTGTGATCGAAAGGGGAAACTTATCCTTAGACCATGCCATATTTAGATTAGGAAAGTCAATCCAGACCCAAATCTTCTTATTCTTTTTGACGACGGGCACGATATTGGCTACCTAATCCGGATGTTTTTCTTCGTAGATGATGCCACTAGCTATCCGTTTGTTGACTTCACCTTCGATGGCGTTCATGATATCCGGCCGGAGCTGTCATTGCTGTTGCTTGACTGACTTAGCGTTCAGCAAAATATTGAGTTTGTGGACCATAATTTGGGGGTCCAGTCCCGACATATCTTTGTAGCTCCAGGCTAAGAGATGAATGTATTCCCTAACAAGCTGTAGCAGGGATTCCCGATCCTTATTGGACACTCTTACTGATGATAATTGGTTAAGGGGAGGATTCGTCGCCTAGATCAATTTGTACGTCTTCGTCCTCAGTGGAAGGTTATCGCTGTTGGAACCGTATCTCCTATTGTGCGTCTAGGCTTTGGGCCCACGGTTCTACTTTAAAGGGTCTAGGTGGATCCTCGTCATCTTTTTCAGGGTCAGCTAACACCATGCTAGCAAACAATATTTATTTAAGCATCTCTCCGATACTAATGTCGGAGTCCCAAGAGAAAGATTTTGAGGAGTGAGAGTGCAACTCATCTTCTTTATCTAAGCCTTTGGGGGTTGTGGGTGGCGTGACATATCCTAAGCCATGCCTGGTCTTATGGTAGTAATCCTCAAACTTGCCTATACGAGCCCGTAGACGCAAAGGCAGCCGTCGGCCTTTATCGTAGTTCAAGCCCCTTGTGTCTTTCAAATCGTATTCCATCTTTTGGATGAGGTACTTGGCTTGAGAACTATACCGATTAAGTGGCATCTTGTCGGTATCTGGTTCTGGCTCCTGTTCCTCTGGGATGAAGGATAGGAGACTTTCTACTCTGCCGAAGATAATGAGTTTGTCTTCCCTCTTCCTTGCTGTAACTATGAAGTAGGAGTTCTGACTGACGAGAATTTGGTTGACTGCATAGGTGGTAGTCACATGTGTATGCAGGTGCATACCCGGACCGTGCTTCAAGGAATATAGTATGTTAAGATCTGTAACATCCGAGTAGTTCAAAGATAGCCCTTTTTTGATAAAATAAGGTATCTCATCTTCCAGAATTATATCGTCGAGAGAAGGGACGTTACTATGAGTGACTAAGTACTCCATCAGTTCGTCTTTCCTGAGCTCTACCCCCAGTGCGAGCGATAGCTTTGGAGGTTTCCCGTGCAACTTTATCATAAGAGGTTCAGAAGTCGTAGTAGGTGCCGAACCTTTCTTCTGTGATCGATTCAGTCTACGAAGGTGAATGACCAGAGGCTTAGGTACTTTCCTAGGCAATTTCATCCTGAGGGGAGGAGCTGTATCGGGAGTACGTGCTTTGAGATAGACTCTCATGGGCTCATCCGATTTTGTTCTAATATCTGCCTCATCGTCGGCATCATTGCCACCTTTATCTTGGTGGACTTGCTTGTTGAGGATCGAGTCAGAGTAGTAGGCCTTGACCCCTTTAAATGGATCGATGTCGACAAATTCTGTCTTGACAATGTCATGATCGTCCACGTAGTTTAAGAACTGGTGTAAAGTTGACGGTATGATCATATACTGACATATCCATGGACGTCCTAATAAGACATTATAGGATACGTCTACATCTATGACATAGAAGGTGACATCTGTTTTGAAGTCGTCGATCTGACATTTCAAGTGAATCTTGCCCAGAGGGTAGCTTTTTCCAGCGTTGAAACCACTGATGGCAGTATTGGTCGTTATCAGACGATGCAGCGGGATGCCCAGAGTCTAAAGCAGACTTCACAGGATGATGCTGATTGATGAGCCGGGGTTGATGTGCATTCAATCCACCTTGATGGCGCCGATGTACCCTGTATAATACAGAGGAAGATCGTACCGATTATTTTTTAGCAATATGTCTTATTGCGAGAACATGATGTTGGACATCGCCTCCATCACCTTATTGCAGTGGAAGCATAAGTCAGGCTCCTTGACCAGCGCTAGGTAGGTGTCGGCATTCTGTAATACCTCATTGAGAGCAACTCGAGTGTCTTTGGAGAGTCGTAGAAGCTCGAATAGAGACAACTTTGTTGGAGTATTGGCGAACTGTGCCAAGATGTCAAAGTTGTAGGGTTTCTTTAGTCCCTTAGCAGTATCTTTGCGCAGCGGTCTATCGAACGAGTTTTTTTCTGCTTGGACTTGTCTACTGCTGGGGCTGGGATAGACCCGGATCATATATTGCAGGTGCGACAATTTGGAGTGCACCATCGTCAGGGATATCGTACTCTCATTGATAGGCTAGGCTTGACCTTGTTGTTCCTGTTATAGCTTCTTCGAACGGGATAGAAACCGTGTAGCAGGATTGTAACTTCTTGCCTTTAGAGTTGGTGGTCGAAGGTATTGTTTGCTACATCAATTCTGGAGTAAGATTAGGATGAACCCACATGACCTCCCTATGAGGCATGGTGAGAGGTATCAGTCCGGCTGTTTGGTCACGAGCCGGCGAAAGATTAACAACCTCCATTATTGCCCGGGGAATTGGGATTACTCTGTCTTAGGCTTCTGTTGCATGGAAGTTGCTGACCTGGAGAGATACCATGTTTGCGATAACTGTCTTATCATCGAAGTCCAGAGTGAGGGTCTTGGTATTAAGCAGACGCTGGATGTACCTCTTCAGTGTGTAGCAGTCCTGCATCGCATGATGTACATAACGATGGTATTGTCAGTACTTAGAATTATTTATCTCGGCTGTCTCAATAAGGCATTTGACATCGGGGAGACGAAGCTTATTTTTTTGTATCAGTACATCAAAGATTGCTATGACATCATCGTCTTTGAAGGAATAGGTTTTCTTCAGTTTTAGAGTCTCTGTGAACTTTTGCTCGGGCTTCTTGGTTATGTTGGCGACCAGAGCCTGCTTTCTCTTGCCATTTCGGGCCTATTTCCGTTGTTGATATTGTTGTTGGAAGGGCGCTTTCCTCTATCATCAGCGACAGGGGTCTGTATCCCCAGGAGATGGGAGTCCTTAACCCTTTTCTCAGCACCAACAATATTTATGATGAATGCCGTTCAGTCTTTAAACTGAGAGTCGCCCTCTAGAGCCTGATTATAAGAAGAAGATTCCTCTGGTAGGTATCCATCAGCATGGACTCAGGGTTACCGGAGGGTAATTTAAGTGCTGCTTGCCTGTACCGCTCGATGTATTCTTGTACAGACTCTTTCTCCCCTTGTGTGATATCCAATAACGAGGACATTGTCATGTTATTTCCTCCATCATAGAACCGAGCAAGAAAAATACCTTTGAGGTCATCAAATAACAAAATACAGTTGTCCTGGAGGCTGTAGAACAAGTCGAAAGCTATTTCGGACAATGCCCCGACAAAGAACTTGGTTAAGAGGGCATCGTTGTGAGGCAGATGTCCCGTTGCCGTCTCAAAGTAACTCATGAATTGACATGGATATGTTTTTTCATCAAATGGAGTCAGGTTGAAGGGTTTGTACTTGGGCGAATATGGTATGTCTTTCCACTCGAGGGGATATAATTGTCAGATCCTAAGCTCGCGCAGTGAGTTCTGATTGCCTATAGAGTCTAAAAGGGCCCGGTGTTCTCGCACCTCCTATATTGCTTCCCGAGCTTCATTGACTGCGAAAGGAGCAGATAATTCGGGCAGGAGATGATTGTCGCCAACGGGTAGAGCAACTGTATTTGAATCCCCATTGGTCCCGGGGTCAAGGCTTGCTTGACCAGAGGCCCTCGCTGGTTGTGAGGCCATATTTGCCTTGATTTCCAATATTGTCTAGATCAAGTCTTGCATTAATGCGCTCATGGTCTTTATCTTGGCCTCGTGGGTCTTGAGGTTCTATCGATCGTTAGGGTCCTCATGATCGTCCTCTGTAATGTATGTTGTTCTTACATGGAAAGAAATGGATGGGATGGTGGACGTCATACTTTTTGTTTCAGACTCTTGTAATGAGTGGTCCTCCAGAAAAGTTGGTAGCATTGCATCCTCTTCAGACTTGGAGGGAACACTACCCCCGGCGTAGGAAGTTGTGTCCACTTGACGAGGGTAACTACCCCCAGGGACCTCAGCATCTTTTCCTTGGGAGTCATCGTCTTCACGAAATGCCAGATTGTCATGGAGGTCAGGGGGATTACAACCCCATCTTGCGTATCCACTTGGGGTTCTGAGGAAGAACTACCCCCAGTGGCTGATAGCTTCTTCTTTGAGCAGGTGCCCCAGAAGACACCTTCCTCTAGTGCTTGCACCTATTCTCCGGGTTGCTGCCGGGTGGGTGCCTTTGGTTGCAGCCGCTGGAATACCGACCGCCTTTTTGTAGGTACTGCTGCTTTATTACAGCAGCAGTTGATGATAATGTTGGCACAGTGATACCCTGGGGAGAATACTTCGTATGCCGTGGTTGTTTTTTTGCTTTGCATTTGTAATTGATCTCGTTGCGCAAGTCAAGCAAAGGCTGACGCACCTTTGTACTCTCTTTATGAGCCCGGGTAGACCGAGCATATGGGCTCGTAGGTGTTAATTTTGCTTCTTGATATGGGGTTCGTACAAGAACTTTTCCTAAGTTGCCAACGGAAGACTATTTAGACTGATCCTGTCCGATTGCCACTGCAGGCTGGACGCATGGGCCAATTTTGTATGACTTTCCGTTAGGGGCATGCATAGTAAGCGACGCCTGTTGGAGGTCGATCGAATGAACAATTGCTTGAGCTTAGCGAGCTCACATTGCCATAGACTTCTTTGTCCTAGCACGTGCCGGTGCGTAGTAGGAAGAGTCCAAGTTCACATCTTTCTCTTTATCAGCAAGGTACATGGATTCAGCTCATCGTGAAATTTGGTCGAAGATGAAACTTCTGTGATTGTCTTGGCCACATATAGACATTTGCGTGCGACCGATGATCGGTACCACATGTGGACTTTTGCCTGTGGCTGCCAACTTTTGCATCTTCTATTGTGGCCCCATGGAACATGCCTCAACACCCTAACTTCTGGCATCATAGTATTTTTCTTTACCAGAATTTGTATATTGAGCACATTATTTATCCAAGGAGGCTGTCGCATAAGAGATGGATGCATGATGTGCGGTTCCTACAGCCGAGAGAGAGACAGGGGAGCATGCTCCATAGTTGGGTAAGGCATATCGGCCTTTGTAACCCATGTCATGTGGGTCTTCAGGTGTTGTGCCCCCTTCTTGTTGGAAGGGCTGCCGCATAAGCAGTGGATGCATAATGTTCGGTCCCTGCGACAAAGAGAGAGGAGGGGAGCACATGCCCCACAGTTAGGTGAGGCATAACGTCCTTTGTAACCCATGTCCTGTGGGTCTTCTTAGGATTTGCTAGCCATTGAGAAGGACTCACACTGTCCCCGAAGAGCATTTCATCGAATGCTTATTTGTCGAAGCGCACCATCAGCATCCTCTGGTTGGATTCCAGTTTGGCCGCGTTAGACTGCTTTACTGCCTTCTCATCAGAGGAGAAGGATGTCCCCAGCAGAGTTGTCATCTTGTTCGCCATTATAAGTGAGTTTAGGTATACTTTTGTTTAATTACAAACAAACGTACAAAGAAGTCCTAAGCAGAAGAGCTAAGTAAAATATTTAATCTGGGTAGTGTGGCGACAGAGATCGAGTGCTGTGGTGACTCCTTTACTCCGTTGACGGTCTGATGAAGGAATTAGGATACTCTCCTCTTCTCTCTCCTGAGCTTGTACGCACGTACGTAACTCTCTGGGAGGGTATGGTCTCTCTCTGAAGAAGAAAAATCCAGCCCTTGGGAACATCCAAGTTGCTCCTATTTATAGCCATCATGCTGATGGGTTATAGGTGCCGCATGTGCCTCTGTTTGGTGGCCGCAGGGGCTCCTGCACCAAAATACGGTTGTAAATGTGGATGCATAGTATGGTTGAAACTAGGGAAAGCTGCCACATGAACATTTTGTTAGGATTTTCTGTTGCTGGAGATCCTGTCGGTTCTTGTCTTTCGTTTGCGTGACTTGGTCAGCTTGACACGTGGCTCGCATTCAGTTGGAGAGAATCATAATAGAATAATTTTGTCTCAAGGAACCTTGCCATGTTGTACACAATGAGTTTGAGACGCATGGGATGCAAGACATCTGGAACGTATGGGGCCAGAGACACATGGAACGCATGTAGTCTGGAACGCAGAGGGGAAGCTTCGAATGGAGCGCATAGAGTCTAGGACGCATAGGGCCAGAGTCGCATGAGCGTATGGAGTCTGGGACCCATGAGGCCCCGTACACGTAGCATTGCATGCTTGTTAGAAGTTATTATTAGTCTGACGAGAGCTTCTTGTTGCTTAGTGTACTCATATTTTCTGAAGCTTTTAAAAAAATCCTTTTTGTCAGGATTCTTTGTCAGATATAATCTTGGTGTCAGGCCTTTAGACGGCCAATATTTGGGCGCATGGATATAGCTTTTTCTCTACAGCATGGTCATCCTACTGCCTGGTTTTTTTGAGTCGAATATTAGGTGCATGGTTGTTGGACGCATGGATCCAGATTTTTCATGCTTCTACATGGTTGATTGCAGTGCCGATAGTAGCAATATTCTTATAATATGCATTAAGTAATTAAAGCCTATGACAACCCTAGGTAGTTAATTGTAGCAAGCCGTAGAGCTGTTTGGCCGTGCAATGAATGTTGTCACTTTTATTTATAGCTCGCTCTTCTAGTTTTCTTTCTCTTGACACATGGTTAGAGTTTAAAGTTCTACTCGGGTGAAGGACTACAACCCCGGTCCTTGTTTGGTTTAAAGGTTGTGGCCTGATCCAGAGTAGTTCCTATACCCTCTTGTCGTTTGTTGCCTTACTTTCTTTTATAACACTTGTTATCAGTTCTTCCAGTATATTTTGAGACAAGTACATTGGTACCGTACAAGTCTTGATCCGCATTTATTTTGTATGTCTCTTTCTGCTAAATGTTATGATATAGTTGGTCTATCACCTTAAGTTCTTTTGTAGTACTTGTTGCTTGGGGTTCTGACTCTACTAGTTTTTTATGGCCAGATTACCCCGAGGAGTACCAAGGTCTACCGTACTTCCAGCAAGATGGCTCGCACTCGTAGGACTGCGGCCGAAGCTCGCGAGTGGGTTTTCTTCCTCCACCCCTCATAGTATTATTTCATTTTATGGTATTTTAGCAAGAGACAATGTTTGTCCCTTATTTTGAGATCACTTCTCTAATTTTGGTTAACATGATGTATATATTAGACCATGGCTGGTATATTTGATCATATATAATTATACTCTGCTAGTACAATATTTTGTATTCACTAGCTTCATGATCATATATGGTATGTAATTTGGGACGCATTTTTTACTTTCATTTACGATATACTCTTATACTTGTGTTGATAGATTGAGATACTAGGATTTGTCGATCTTAGGACTTATGTCATAACATGCTAGAGTCTACTTATTTATCTTCTAGACAATCTTAGCACATTGTGGCTTACTTCGGTATTCTGCAAGGTATGGTTGGCCATGTCAGTCCTCGTATTTACCCGATTTTCTGTAAGCGGGGCATGACAAGGTTTTAGTGGTGGCCCATGCAGGTCAATTTTTTAGACTTGTGGGATAACTCATCTTGTTAGAATCTCAATCCTTTACTTATCTTCGATTGAAATCCACTTGTAACATGTACTTCTCGCTCTCCTTGAACTGCAAACTTTTTTGACATTATTGTTCAATTTTTGTCTCTTATTAATATCCTTGTGTCCTTATTCTTCAGGGATACCCCACCTGCTTCTCCTTTTGCAGGTTCTGTTGTACCACTAGCAGATCCAGTGATAGGTCAGGATTAGGCCCCGCCAATGAACCAAGGGCAAGCATCAGTAGTTTTTTATTATCCTGCTTCACAGATCACGCATGCCCGACCAACACAATCAGCTACACCAGTCTTGCTGGGACAGCCAGTCCGGTCTACTCCATCGTTCATACCAGCTCAGCCAGTCCAGCCAACCCAGACAATACCATAAGTTCTTCCTATACAATTAGGGAAGGTAGGTTCGTAGGCCATGTTAGAGATGATCCTATCTATGATGATGGTACAACAATAACAACAGCAACAACAACTCCAGCTTCAGCAACAAGTGGTCCAACTCTGCCAGCAATTTCAGCAAGGACAAGAACAGACCAATACTGCTCTTTGCCAGGGAGTCGGAGTAGCACTCAATAACAGTGGGCATTACACTCACAACTCAACGACCAATGTTAGTCGTATCCGCCCAACCAATTTCCTCGACACGAAAGATACAATTTTAGCAGATTCTTGGCTCAAGTACTTTGAGGCTATCCTGGATGCAACTAAGACCCTAGAAGATGAGAAGGTAGCAGTCGTAAAGCTACAACTGTTAGATCTTTCCAGAGATTGGTGGGCAATACAAGAAATGGCACTTTCGAAGCCCATTGACTAGAGGACGTTTAAGGAGCAGTTTTAGGAGAAGTATTTCCATACCACCGATAAGTTCCAGCTCCAGCAGTAGTTCATCAGCCTCTGCCAGAACATAAGATCGGTCGACCAATATGCGGCCGAGTTTTGCCGACTCAGCCGATTTGCTCCCATATAGTGGCTTTCGAAAAGGACAGAGCCAAGAGATTTGAGCAAGGGTTACATCTTGATATTCAGCAATTTACGGTGGGCCATAATTATACCACCTATGATGCGATTCTCAGGGCAGCTAGGTCCCAAGAACTTGCCAGCCAGAGATTAGTAGCAAGGACCAGAGGCCATAAGAGGTCACACTCATCCATAAGAGGCATCAGTATTCAGTCATCACCTCCAATACCAGCAGTCAGAACTTCTTGCCCGCCAGAACCTCCAGTCTCCACAGTAACCTTAGTACAATCAACCAGGCATTTTGTATCAGTAGGATGTAGTCACTACGATAAGCCAGGGCACACCAGAGATCAATATAGGAGGGCCAACGACCAGTGTCTCAGATATGGGACATCTGACCATATGATTGGTTCATGCCTATTTTTGTACCCTGAGGCTTCTTTAGTCCGACAGTTGCCAACTTTGCCTCGAACAACGATTGAAGGCCCGTGAGGACCAGCATTAGCAGTTCGACCACTAGCCCATCATCCTCTTCTGATGTAGACTCAGTAGTTCCAACAACAACGCCTGACGCAGTATGTGCAAGTCCAGCAAGCCCAACCAGCAAGGCAGAACCAGCAGCAAGTTAGAGCCAAAGCCCCTAGATGTTGGCATGAGTAAGTATTTGCCAACCTAGAGCAGTTGATAGCCGAGGCACTATAATTGTGGGTAAGATTTTTGAGTTCTCTTTAGCTTGTCTTATTTATGGGTTCTTATCGAACAATCTCATGTTCTGACACATTCAAAATACGATAGTCATTTCGATCGTTTCGTTGAGCAAATGAGAGTTCTTTGCCCTGTTCTTTCACCTCCGTATCTCGTGGTACTTAATGTCTATTATGAGATCCGACTGCGAAGGAATGTCCTGGATCAGAATCATGTCCTTAATAAGATCGTTGGTACCAACTTACTCAAGACTTGGCTCTTGTCCATTTTGTAAGTCAGCTTAAGGCAAGTGAGGACGAATTCCTAATTGACTGACTCAGGGGTATATGTATCCATATGCCTCCATTTTTCCTATGTGATGCTTCTGTGCATTTATTCATTAGTTACTTTTGTAGTTATCTTTTATTTTAGTTACTTGCTTAATATAGTCCTTTGATTTGTGATGTGATTTCTTGCGCTTTCTCGTTTGTTCCAGTTCGACTAGCCTTGGTAAAATTTTGAGGACAAAATTTTTCTAAGGAGGGTAGAGATGTCACACCCGATTCTAGATTTAGTATTTCTTAAAATTTTAGAATTTAATTTTTCCTGATAATGCATTCTTGTTGTTGAGTGAGACTACTCGAGACCAGTAGAATGCCCATTGGCATTGCCATAGACCCGATTTAGGATCCACATATAGAATGGACACTTGGTTTGATTTATTTGACTGAACCCACGATTAAACCATTTTTCTCTCCTCTTAGTATATATATGAGTATGCTCTCTCCCCTCACTCATTTTCTCATTCTACTCTTCTTGCATCCTTCTTCCTCCTCTCCTTCAAGCTCCCTCTAGCAAAATCCTAGCCCTTGGAAGAAGTTGCTGTGACTTGGACCGAGAGACACAGAGACTAGGAGCCACCCAAGGCAAGTACATCTTGCCCAATGGTGAAGCCTTGATTTTTAGATTTATATATATATGTTGTTTTAAAAAATGTATTTGAAGAAAAATATTCTCATTGAGTTGCTGATCATATTTAGTTCTTGGAGTTTTAGATTTTGATGAGTATATCTGAATTTTAAGTTTAGAATTTTTACGGGTTTCATGTATTTTTTATGGTTTTGATCTACTAATGCATGTTATTTTAGAAAAAAATAGTTTTTGTGGTGGATGGAGCACTTTATTTCGGGCATTTTGGCTTTTGATTCACTTGATTCGGAGTTAAAATAAAAATTTTATAGAGAAAATAATTTTTATGTTTTTTGGAGTTTCTGCCATGGCTGAACCTGCTGTTTGGAAAAGACAAACTTTTTATGCGGCTAGCGACCTATGCGGTCGAGAGTGCTATGCGGCCCGAGAGGGTTATACGGCCCGAGAGGGTTATGCGGCCTTAGAGGGTTATGCGGCCTGAACTCCTTGTCGTATGCTGACAGCATACGTCCATCTTGTTGGATGCATGACTACTTATTTACACAGTGTTCTGGGACTAAGTCCTTGAACTCCTTGTGTATTCACTCGATGAACGAATGAAAAATTTGCTAATTCCAGAGAACATCCATGCGGCCGAGAGACCTATGCGGCAAGCAGTTCGGTTACGAGCTATTTCCTTTGGACTCATGACTCTGAACTATTTGGCACATCTTTTATGATTCTTTTCTTTATCTCCCTGACACTTTATGACATGCCACATCAATCACTTTTAGTCACTTCTCTGACACGCATTAATGACGTATTACTCATCACTTGCCTCTAGGAGTGAGTCCATGCGGCCAGTAGGCACATGCGACCAGGAATCCTTGTGCTTATTTTGTGTTTATTTTAATTATATTTATTTAATAATTCATTTTAGTAATTATTACTATGTGCTTCCTTATGTTGATATATATTTATGTTACCAGACAAGTTTTGAATATAGTTCACGAGACAAGTTTATGCACAAGTTCACAATCCTCACGACATCGTAAAAATATTTGTGTTTGAAATTCATTGCATTTAGCATTGGACAATCGAGTGTGATTATTGTCCGATGTATTGTGTGTCGCGAATACGATTTCTCATGAAAAGCTTGTACTCATAACTCGTCATTCTAGAGAAGTTCTCAAGTGCCCAAGACTCGAGAACTTGAAATAATTTTGTAATGACTAAACGAGATAAGATTTACCTAGATTATTGGGAGGGAAGAATATTGGGCTACTGGCTATCCCGATCTCTAAGGGCCCCATGCAGTATGAACAACCCTGTTAGGCAAGGGCTCCATGACTGACCAAGTTTATGCGTGCTATGGCACTTACAAGACAAGTTTATATATAAGTTTATATTTATAAAGCAAGTTTATGATCACAAGTTTAAGTTTATGCTACAAGTTCAGTTTCAGTTTATGACAAAGTAACAAGTTATGTTGTAGTGATGTTGAATGTGCAACTAACTTTACTCGACAAGCGTACCCTTGGCCATCCGAGTTGACTATAGTGCCAATGGTTGCAATATTTTTAAAATTTACATTTAGTAATTAAGGCTTCTGACAACCCTAACTAGTTAATTGTAGCAAGCCATAGAGCTGTTTGGCCATGCAATAAATATTGTCACTTTCATTTATAGCTCATTCTTCTAGTTTTATTTCTCTCGACGCGTGGTTAGAGTACAAAGTTCTGCTCGGGTGAAGGACTACAACCCCGATCCTTATTTGGGTTAAGGGTTATGGTCCCGATCCAGAGTAGTTTCTATGCCCTCTTGCCGCTCGTCGCCTTGCTTTCCTTTATAGCACTTGTTATCAGTTCTTCCAGTATATTTTGAGACAAGTACATTGGTACCGTACAAGTCTCGGTCCGCATTTATTTTATATGTCTCTTTCTGCTGAATGTTGTGATATGGTTGGTCTATGTGAGCACCATAATATTTATATAGGGTTATTTTGGTAAATAGTCATTAATATTTATTTATTTATTTTAAATATTTATTTGGCAATTTATTGAACTATAGAAATTCTTTGCCATAGTCTTGAGATTTTTAGTACAACACTAGCCCTAACCTTCCAACCAACTTTGCATACTAGATTTAGACGAGCCCAATTAGGCCAATGCAATGATTGTCACTCCTAAAATTACATTCATATAATTTGTTTTGGTGGCACAACTTTTGCGGTACAAAATCTAAAAAATTATAATTTAGCACCTTACCGTTGTGTACGATTTTAATAAGCAACGCCAACCATTTTTGTCCAACTAACTTCATATACATGAGTCTAACTGGACCTAGTATGACCATGTTAAGGGTGTCACATTTATTTAAATCTTTAAATACTTTATAAACATCACATGGTTCGAATCCTAGTTGTAAATATCCAATTTTCATTTTTGGAAACTGAATCCTTGTATATCTTTTGTGCACCTTAATTAAATTAAAATAATAATTAAATAATAAGCCCAAGGATCATTAGAGACATAAAAAATCTTAATGGATCCTCAAACACACTTCTCTTTTGGGCCCAAATCAACTCCAAACAACTAACACCCATAGGCCCAATAAACTAGTATATATATGTGTGCTTCTCTCCTTTCCCAAAGCCCTAGCCGCCCCCTCCTCCTTCATGAACGACCACAGAAGCTACCCCTCCTTTTTTTATATCTCCTCTTCCTACTATACCTTCTCCACACCTTTACGCACCCCCATGAACCTCTAGGCCACCCATTGGTTGACCCCTTTGCACCCGAAGACCCCATTTTTGGCCGACAAGGTGCTGCTGCTGTTTGTAGCCATAAAAATGCCTCAAAATTCCTCCAAAACTATATATTATTCATTTATTTGAAGTCTCCTAGTCCCCCCATCAAGTTTCAATAATTTTGGAGTTCGTTTGGCACTCCGCTTGGCCGTAGTCGCGAAAAAGGTCACTGCCGTAATCGCGTATGTGTAAGTTTTTCAACGCCGATCATTTTCATATTTTTCCATGAAATAAAAACTTTTATAGAGCCATGTTAATTTTAGATGGTGATTAGAAATATTTTTATGCATGTAAAACCATAATTTTATGTACGAAACCTCTAGTTGATGAACAACCTAGACACGGACATGGTGCATCAATACTAGTTATAGTTCTTTAAAGGTTGCCATATTTTAATTATGTAAATAAATTTCAAAATTTAATATATTAAAATTACAGAATATTTAATATATTATTTTATTATTAATAATATTTTGATGCTAATAGGGTAGTTTGTCACTACCACGTTCCAAAAATAGGGTATTTTTGACTTTTTTTTATATATAATTGATATTACGTGTATTTAATTTAAATAATTGTATGAGATGTGTATTTATAAATATATTATATATTGTGTTCTTAATGTTGAGCTAGTAGACTTGACCTAGAAGCCCACTAGATGAACTCCTGACCGAAATATAGGGTTATGAATTTTATTATATTATTTAGGATTTAATTATTGGAGATAGTAATTAATTACCATAATTTTATTTAATTGTTGCGCCTTGCCGTTGCTTCGATATTTGGAGCGCTACCCTAACTTTTGCCTTCCAACAAATTTTACAACCTTGTCCTAGACATGCCCGCCTTCCATTCTGACATTTTCGTAACTCGTAATTATGCTCTCTTGTGCTTCATTTTAGCCGCACAATATTCGTCGCGGACGTTTATTTAAATTTCTAAATAAATTCCAATTTTGTATCGTTGTGCGTTCCAATCGAAATTGAAGGCAATCTTGACCCATTTTTTGTGCAACCCAAATTAGGGTAATATTCTGTTCTGAGTCTTCTTCACTAGTGATGTTTGTGACACAACCTAATTTTGGCCCCATGTATTTCTAATTAATTTTAGAACACCGCTTGCATTTATTTCTAATTAAATTGAGGATACTAACTTTGACTAATCCCGTTTAATCTCAATTTAGTCCAAATACCCTATTCATTAAGCCCATACCACACACACAACACCCCCTCACCCTACCAAACACCAAATACCAAATCGCCCACCAATTTTTTATCATTTCATGTGTCTGTGCAAATACCCAAATTTAACGGAGGGGGGGCTCATTTGCAAATATTGCATTAGGTGTCAACACCCCATTGGTTCAACCCAATAGAGAAGCCCAAATTTTTGACTAGTCAACAACCCTCACCCTTGTATGAATGAATCCTCCATGTCAAATCCTGACCACCCATTCAAAATGGGTGCATCATCACCACTCATTTCCCACTCACATATCCTATTTAATGTCTCCTTAAGGCCCTCTTCCCAACCATGACCTAATCCCCAAACCTAGGGAAGCCCCCATCTCCTTACAAGCCCTCAACCGTAGCTTTCTCTCATTCCTTTTCATTTTTTCCTTTCTTCTTCCTTCTTCTTCTTCTCCTTCCTTTTTAAATTTAGAAAGGGGAGGGGGATACCAACTCTCCCCACTGTTCACCCGGGCACCTCGGCCCCCCTTCTCCGGCCGACCCGTCGGAGATCACCCTGCTCTACCGTCCATCACCGTTACTCCACCACTGCACAGCCCGGCCGGACCCCCTACTCCGGTCGACATCCCCTTTTCCCGACCCCGGCGTCGAGCTCCACGTCCGGCCACCCTGCTCATCTTCCCCGGCCAAGCCTCGACGAGCTCCACCTTCAGCCCGGCCGAGCACCTCGGCCACTGTTACTTCCCCAGCTGCTATCCTCCTACTCCGGCAGCATCAGCCCCGAGCTCCACCCAGTCCGGCCAAGACACCCCGACCGCCACCATTTCCCTCTGCCGGACTCCACCTCGAGCTGACACCCGCTCGACCATACAGCCCTCCACGATCAGCTCCTTCCCCGGCGAGCCACCCTGCAGCCCGGCCTGCTTCTCCGGCGCAGCTCTGCCACTCCTCGGCCATCTTCCCCTACGGCCTCCTGCTACACTCAGTCACCACCACCATATCGAGCCATCACCACCACCATATCGTGCTAGCACCACCACCATCATCATCAACTATCACCACTACCACCACCCTATCACCACCACTCTCCACCCTATCTCCCCGACCTGTCCCTCTTCCCCGGCGAGCCAGCTCCGGTGATCCCTACTCCGGCTGCTACATCAGAACCACCACCTCACCATCGTCGTCGTCTTCGTCATCCTCGTCGTCGTCGATGTCTTCGCCGTCGTCGTAGACGCGCACAAGTACGACTTCCTCCCCTCGTGTACGTGTACGTGTATGAGTGTAGTGTATATACGTATATATTCAATATATGTAGATAGTATATGTATTGGTATGTGTATGTATTAATACACACACACACACACACACACACACACACACACACACACACACACATATATATATATATATATACATATTTTTAGCATGGTATACGTTAGTATGTTCGCATATGGTATGAGTATTAAACTAGTATATGTATAAATATAGTATACGTATATTATTACTTGGTAAATATATATGTATATATTTTCAACATACGTATTCTTTTGTATATATATATATATTGGTCGTTATATATATATTTATATAAATATGTGACATATATTTTTAAGACATATATATATATATATATATATATATATATATATATATATATATATATATATATATAGTATGTTATTCTTTTAGTATATATATATATATATACGTATTGTATATATCTCTCCCAAATATATGTTATATACATACAAGTATTAATTTTTATTTAAATTATATATATATATACACATATCTATTTTTTGTACCAAATGGATATAATGTATATGTTAGTAGTAATATGTATAATAATATATATATAGGTACTAGGCGACCCAAGTATAATTACGGATACCCCCGCCTTTACATTGACCTGTAACCTTGTAAATGTTAGTTGACTGCCACATGTACACTGATGTACTGGCAAGTCCCGTATCATTTTGATCGTCTGTTTTGCCCAGCAATCACAGACACGACGCCCGTGCAACTTGACGCACTTGACCCTAGTTGACTAGTGCCATACCTGGCATAGCCCCTGAGTTTGATGTATTTTGATTGTGTCTTAGTGTAGCATCTGATACAAATATTATATTTATGATATGTCTATAGGACTGTTGGATCATCCAGACGATACTCTGGGACAGGACATTGGTATTACCAGCTAAGGACCTAAGGCGAGTACATTCTCTGATAAGTTCTTATTTATGATATCCCCTATGTTCATTATATCTAGTATAAATATCCATATTCTTGACACGATGGTTACATGGATTGGTATACCCGGATCTCGTCATGAGATGTTATTCCTTGTTCATGATGTAGCTTGTACAAGTCTTGTTTCATTGTTATCTTGTGCATGTACAAACACTAATTTTCGGGAAGACTTGCTACCTTCCTAGGGAATTTCGTGCCATAGAGTACCATGGTTGGATCTACTATACCAGTCGGGGGTGGGGAGTATTTTAGTGTAGATATGTGATCATACCCTTCATGTACAAGTCTTGTTCATATGTTAGTGTTGGTCATACACCGCACGTATGACTAGCCAGGCCATTATTCCTGTACAAGTTCTCAAGCCGATCACATGTTAAAGCTAGTACTCACACACTTAGTCATAGTATTCTTGCTCATTGACATATTGTTCCTTCCCCCATTTACTTATAGTATTTTCAGTATTTTCTTTATTGTATATCTCTCGTACATGTACATGTATCTTGTATATTTCTATCTATATACTGCTACATAGTTTATATCATTGATATAGAACTGCTATTAGAAATGTACTTTGCTCCTTCCTGACTGGAAATATTTTTTCAGACTATGCCTTAGAGGACCGGTGTCCGATATTTTATGGACCACTTGGAGAGTAGCTGCAGACTTGGACTTGGTAGTTCAGTTGCGATTCTGGGAGGTCTAGCCGGAATCACTAGTTATCTAGTTAGTTTCTTTCAGTAGTTTATTTGTTACCGAATTTGTCTCCGGCATACTTTGTTAAGACATGAATATTTGTTGAGTTAGATTATTTACTTTTAGACTTGTGTTGTATTTTATTTTACTTTTTCGATATCTTATCGTGCAGTTGTTATGTGATTGAGTATGTTGTTCATATTATATTATGTTATCCGTGTCTCTTTATGGAGTTGGATACTCGTGCGAGATTGTTTAGATAGTGCTTGACCTTGACAACATTCTACCGCCGATGCTGCGGCGTAGGCTGGACGTACCCACGTACTCGTGCCCCAATTCCGGGTGCGGGTCGTGACATAGTTGCATGCATAAACTACGTGGTATAGTTGTCTAAAATAAATAGTTGTCATCCGTAGAGACTTTTTGGCATACAATGATGTTGGATTGGTTATTTTCATATATTTATAAATATTTTTAGAATATTAAAAATATTAAATTTAGTATAATATAATGGCAGGATGTAGTTAGAGATGGTCCATGCATAGATAAGTAGAAATAGAATGAGTTGTATACTAGTAAGCATATATTAGATAATGCACTTATAACACTTTAGAACCAAATAATAGGGTAATCAATATATGATTAATTATTAATTTTTGTGTTTGTATTTGTGTTCTTGATTAGGCCTTAGATTAAGACTTGAGAGCAACTTCGGGACCGCATGCAAGATACCTTGCTATATTTACTGTCAGTTTATTTTTATTTTTGTATTTATTTTATTGTTTTATAAATTATTTTCATATAAACTGTGCGTCTAAGCTCGACTTGGGTGCAAACGTTGGTGTTCGTCGTCTTTCGTAGCTTTTATTTAATTTATGCATGTTGACTTAAATTTAGCGGACTACTTCCTACTTGTGGGATATTTTTATATCTCCTTGGACCATGCCACACACAAGACACGAGTTATGACATTTTATTAGGGGTACGATCTACGTAACCGACTGATCATCGATACGTAAGGAACGTGTGATGGTTAGAAGTGTAACTTCTATGACTAGTGTATTAGAGCCTCATACAGTTACAAATACTGGACATATTATGGATATGACTTGGTCAGTGTGGGGATAAGGGAAAGGACAATCATTGTGTGTATGAGATAGCCAAATCGGTGGCCTTAGTATCCGAATAGAACTTTAGTGATTATTATATCATATACCCTCTGAAATCGTTGGATATTATGAATGTTTAAAGCATACGACTGTGTTGTAGTATATGTATAGGATTTGATGAGAAGTCAACAATCCCACTCATACGCACGAAGGTTGTCTCCAAATTGCACATTAGATGGTTAAAAAATCCTTTGCATATTTAATTACTTACTGCATTTTATATAGCTTGCTTTTATGTGTCTTGTTATGTCCCTCTGAGGACCTGGTCCATTTTCAGGTGTAGACGATCTTGACTATCCGTAGGAGTACGGGCCAGGACCTGACGCATTATTTTCTGTCGAGGAGGTCTTACCTTTCGAGCATCCATAATCATCTCTTAGTTGGGCATATTAGTTTTTATTCTCTTTACTTAGCATTTTATTTTATATTGGAGTTCCTTCCTCATCTCTCATTTTAGTTTTGATATAGTCATTGGTAGTAGATTTGTCTCCACCCGACTATCATTTTGGATTATTCAGACTTGATCACTTTTATCTATTGGTTTAGTTTACTTATTTACTTGCGTCTGTGGATGAGATTTAGTTATGCCCCGTGACTTGTGACAATTATATATACCTTCGGTGAATTATTATTCATATACAATGTACTTATGTGTTATGGTTTCCATATATTAGAGTTGTCATATACATACGGCTGACATGCTTATATATTCTTAGTCCTACGTATTTTGGGACTGGCGCGTGAAATATTTTTTTGGTCACCCATGCATGTTGAGAATATATTATTTCGGTTATGTTACTGTACCGAGCAAGCCTGCGTATATGATTAGAGTATAGGATCTCATCCACTTATTTAAATCACCTTCTTTGAATTCCTTCTCGAACTCTCATTTAACTGTTTGATTTGCATCTTGCTTAATTCTTTCATAACTTAGATCTTATCTTCTCGTGCTTGAGGGAGATTAAATGATGACTAGTACTAGGTATATGTCACATATGTAAATTATATTGTTAGGTGGGTTGTTTGCCAACTAAGGATGTATTAGAGGAATTTAAATTGTGTTATGAACATATTAACTTTTTTTTCTTTTGAGGATAGAGTAACACGAATAAATGATTTGAAATTTTTTTCCTTAAAGGTATAGACTTGTGTGATAGTTTGGTGAATTCTAAGTTAGATAGAAGTTGTATTGTTAACTTGAGTTAAAATTTTATATGAAGGTAAAAAATCTTAGATTGAGGTTAAGAAGGTAATCAAGTAAGATAAGATTGAGAGATTTAAGTCATTTTAATTTTATAAATTTTTAGAAGAATGATTATTATTTATTTTAGTTATAAAAAAAAACTTAATGATAAGGATTTGACTTTAAGGAGAAGAATATCTTATTGATTGAATTTTGAATTTTGATATATTGGATCAAAATTTATAATTTAAGTATATCATTTAAATTTTGTATTTTGGAGGTTTAATTATTATTTAATTTTTTTAGATAAAAATAGAATTAAATTTGAACATTGATGGGTTAGAATTAAAATTTTATAATTTAAGCATTTGATTTAAATGTTAAATTGTGAATGTTGAATCACCTATTTAAAATTTTGTGGATGGAGATTAAATTTAGGATTTGATGACTATGAAATTCTCAAATTTGAAATGTGGAATAAGATTTGATTAAAGAGATTTTTTTTTTTGGTTATTTAAATTTTAGAGGAGATTATGATAGATCTGATTTAGATTTAAATTTTAGTTATTTGAATTTTAAGCCGATTATGATGTAATGAATTTAAATTTAAAATTTGAATATTAGAGGTTTAATCATCATTTAAATTTTTTTAGATAAAAAAAGAAATTTAAATTTGAACATTGATGGATTGGATTTAAAATTTTATAATTTGAGGATTTGATTTAAATGTTAAATTGTGAATGTTGAATCACCCATTTAAAATTTTGTCGATGTAAATTGAATTTAGAATTTGATGACTACGAAATTCTCAAATTTGAAACGTAGAATACGATTTGATTGAAGAGATTTTTTTTAGTTATTTAAAATTTAGAGAAGATTGTGATAGATCTAATTTAGATTTAGATTTTAGTTATTTGAATTTTAAGCCGATTATGATATAATGGATTTAAATTTAAATTTAAAATATTTAATGAATTTAAATTTATGGAATTTAGATTTCTACGATAAACATGGATTTAAATAAAGAGTTGATAATTTGAGATTACGATATGATTGGAATTATGTTTAAATTTTAAGGAGATTATGATGACGGATTTAAATTTAGATTTTGTAGTAGCTTGAAGTATTTATTTTTTTTGGATTTTAAAAATTGAAGATTTTGATAAGATTTGACTTGGAATTTAAATTTAAGGATTTAAAAAAAATTGGACGAGTAGAAGAATGATAATTTTAAAAGTGAGGATTGATTTTGATTTAAATTGGCAGTGTTTAAATCTTAAAGTGATTAAATTCAAAGATTTAGTTTCAAATTTTAAAATTTTGAGAATAAAGTTACATTTTGAGGATTTTGTGAAGCCACAACAAAGGAGTTGAGCCCTGATTATATTGTTTGTTGAGTTTAAAATTTGATGGAAAACAAATATTATTGAAGATTTTAAATTTTGAGGACGAAATTCTTTTAATTTGGGTAGATTGTGAGCACCCTAATTTTTATATAGGATTATTTTGGTAATTAGAAATTATTATTTATTTATTTATTTGATTTAAATATTTATTTGATAATTTATTGAACGATAGAAACTCTTTACCATAGTCTTGAGATTTTTAGTACAATACTAGCCCTTACCTTCTAACCAACTTTACATGCTAGACTTAGACGAGCCCAATTAGGCCAATGCATTGATTGTCACTCCTAAAATTATATTCATATGCTTCATTTTGGTTGCACAACTTTTGTGGCACAAAATCTAGAAAATTATAATTTAGCACATTACCGTTGCATACGATTTTAATGCGCAACGCCAATTCTTTTCGTCCAACCAACTTCATATACATGAGTCTAACTGGACCTAATATGACCATGTTAAGGGTGTCTTATTCATTTAAATCTTTACATGCTTTATAAATATCACATGGTTGGAATCCTTGATTTAAATATCCAATTTTTATTTTTGGAAACCGAATCCTTGCATATCTTTTGTGCACCTTAATTAAATTAAAATAATTAATTAAATAATGAGCCCAAGGATCATTAGAGGCCTAACAAACCTTAATAGACTCTAAAAAATACTTCTCTTTTGGGTCCAAATCAACTCTAAACAACCAACACCCATAGGCCCAACAAACTAGTATATATATGTGTGCTCCTCTCCTTTCCCAAAGCCCTAACCGCCCTCTCCTCCTTCATGAACGACCACATCAACTCCTCATCCTTTTTTACATCTCCTCTTCTTTCTCTTACTTTTTCACACTTTTATGCACCCCCATGCACCTCTAGGCCACCTATTGGTCGACCCCTTTGCACCCGAAGACCCCATTTTTGGCCGCCAGGGTGCTGCTACTGTTCACAGCAGTAAAAATACCTTAAAACCCCCCCAAAACTCTATCTTCTTCATTTATTTTAAGTCCCCTAGTGCCCCTAGACTTAGACGAGCCTAATTAGGCCAATGCATTGATTGTCACTCCTAAAATTATATTCATATGCTTCATTTTGGTTGCACAACTTTTGTGGCGCAAAATCTAAAAAATTATAATTTAGCACATTACTGTTGCATACGATTTTAATGCGCAATGCCCATCCTTTTCGTCCAACCAATTTTATATACATGAGTCTAACTAGACCTAATATGACCATGTTAAGGGTGTGTTATTCGTTTAAATCTTTACATGCTTTATAAATATCACATGGTTCGAATCCTAGATTTAAATATCCAATTTTTATTTTGGAAACCGAATCCTTGCATATCTTTCGTGCACCTTAATTAAATTAAAATAATTAATTAAATAATGAGCCCAAGGATCATTAAAGGCCTAACAAACCTTAATGGACCCTCAAACACACTTCTTTTTTTGGGTCCAAATCAACTCCAAACAACCAACACCCATAGGCCCAATAAACTAGTATATATATGTGTGTGCTCCTCTCCTTTTCCAAAGCCCTAGCCGCCCCCTTCTCCTTCATGAACGACCACATTAGATCCTCCTCCTTTTTTTACATCTCCTCTTCTTCCTCTCCCTTTTCCACACCTTTACGCACCCCCATGCACCTCTAGGCCACCCATTGGTCGACCCCTTTGCACCCGAAGACCCCCTTTTTGGCCGCCAGGGTTCTACTACTATTTGCAGCAGTAAAAATACCTTAAAACCCCCTAAAAACTCTATATTCTTCATCTATTTTAAGTCCCCTAGTGTTTCATCAATTTTTGTGAAGTTTGGAGTTTATTTGGTACTCCGCTTGGCCGTAGTCGCGAAAAAGGTCCCCGTCGTAATCGTGTACGTGTAAGTTTTTTAACTCTGATCATTTTCATATTTGTTCATGAAATAAAAACTTGTGTAGAGCCATTTTAATTTTATATGGTGATTAAAAATATTTTCATGCATGTGAAACCATAATTTTATGTATGACACTATCCCTAGTTGTTGAACAACCCAGACACGGACATGGTGCATCAATACTAGTTGTAGTTCTTTGAAGGTTACCATATTTTAATTATGTAAATAAATTCTAGAATTTAATATATTAAAATTATAGAATATTTAATATATTGTTTTATTATTAATGATATTTTGATGCTAATAGGATAGTTACATGAATAAACTACGTGGTGTAGTTGCCTAGAATAACCAGTTGTCGTCCGTAGAGACTTTTTGGCATGCAATGATGTTAGGTTAGTTATTTTCATATATTTATAAATATTTTTAGAATATTAAACATATTAAATTTAGTATAATATAATGGTAGGATATAGTTAGAGATGTTCCATGCATAGATAAGTAGAAATAGAATGAGTTGTATACGAGTAAGCATAGATTAGATAATGCGCTTACAACACTTTGGAACCAAATAATAGGGTAATCCATATATGGTTAATTATTAATTTTTGTGTTTGTATATGTGTTCTTGATTTGGACTTGGACTAAGATTATAGAGCAACTTCGGGACCGCAAGCAAGATACCATGTTATATTTACTATCAATTTATTTTTATTTCTGCATTTATTTTATTGTTGCATATATTATTTTCATATAAATTATGCGTCTAAGCTTGACTTGGGTGCAAACGACGGTGTTCATCGTCTTTCGTAGCTTTTATTTAATTTATGCATGTTGGCTTAGATTTAGCGGACTACCTCCTACTTGTGGAATATTTTTATATCTTCTTGGACCATGTCACACACACGACACGAGTTGTGACATTCTATTAGGGGCACGGTCTACGTAACCGACTAATCATCGATACGTAAGGAACGTATGATGGTTAAAAGTGTAACTGCTATGACTAGTGTATTAGAGCCTCATACAATTACAATACTGGACATGTTGTGGATATAATTTGGTTAGTGTGGGGATAAGGGGAAGGACAATCATTGTGTGTATGAGATAGCCAAATCGGTGGCCTTAGTATCCGGATAGAACTTTGGTGATTATTATATCAGATATCCTCTTACGTCGCTAGACGTTACAAATGTTTAGAGTATATGACTGTGTTGCAGTATATGTATAGGATTTGATGAGAAGCCAACAATCCCACTCATACGCACGAAGGTTGTCTCCAAATTGCACATTAGATGGTTAGGAAACCCTTTGCATATCTAATTACTTTCTGTAGTTTATATAGCTTGCTTCTATGTATCTTGTTACGGTCCTCTGAGGACCTGATTCATTTCCAGGTGTAGACAATCTTGACTATCCGCAAGTGTACGGGCCAGGACCTGATGCATAATTTTTTGTCGAGGAGGTCTTACCTTTCGAGCATCCATGATCATCTCATAGTTGATGGACTTATTAGTTTTTATTCTCTTTACTTAGCATTTTATTTTATATTATAGTTTCGTCCTCCTCTCTCATTTTAGTTTTGATATAGTCATTGGTAGTGGATTTATTTTCACCCGACTATCATTTTGAATTATTCAGACTTGATCACTTTTATATGTTAGTTTAGTTTACTTATTGACTTGCGTCTGTGGATGCGATTTAGTTATGTCCTGTGACTTGTGACAATTATATATACCTCTTATGAATTATTATTCATATACAACGTATGTATATGTTATGGTTTTCATATATTGGAGTTGCCATATACATACGACTGCCTTGCTTACGTATTTTTAGTCCTACGTATTTTGGGACTGGGACGTAATAGTCTATCACCTTGAGCTCCTTTATGGTACTTGTTGCTTAGGGTTCTGACCCTTCTGGTTTTGTATGGCCAGATTACCCTGAGGAGAACCGGGGTCTACCGCACTTCCAGCTAGATAGCTCACACTCGTAGGACTGTGGCCGAAGCTTGCGAGTGGGTTTTCTTCCTCCACCCCTCGTAGTATTATTTTATTTTATGATATTTTAGCAAGAGGCAGTGTTAGCCCCTTATTTTGAGATTACTTCTCTGACTTCGTTCAACATGATGTATATATTTGACCATAGCTGGTATATTTGATCATGTATAATTATACTCTGCTAGTGCAATATTTTGTATTCACTAGCTTCATGATCATATGTGGTATATAATTTGGGACATCTTTTTACATTCATATATGATATACTCTTGTACTTGTTTTGATGGATTAAGATACTAGGATTTGTCGGCCTTAGGACCGACGTTATAACATATTAGAGTCCATCCATTTATCTTTTAGATAACCTTAGCACATTACGGCTTACTTCTGTATTCTGCAAGGTGTGGTTGGCCATGTCAGTCCTCGTATTTATCCAGTATTCTGGGGGCGGGTCGTGACACGGATCCAAGGTAAAATCTCCACCATTGATCATATGTAGTCCTCAGAAAGAATCTCGTCCTCCACAGTCGGTACTGCAATAGTTTAAGTCCCTGGTCCATACTCCTCCAAGTAATCCTCCTCGCCTATGCCTGGAAGGGAACCATGTCCTCAAAGGGACGAACAAGGTACAAAACAATATGCCAAAAGTAAAACAGTATCAGAATATATAGATATATACTTTTACTCAAGTTGGGGTAAATCTAGAATAACCGACTAAGTGATATACAATTTGAGAACAACGCTCGTTCGCGCGGACTGTCACGGTATACTCCGGAGGTCAGATAATAAACTTCGGTAACTATGATAACTCTACCGTCCCTGTCCAAAAAATGGTGGTAACTATGAATCTTCGAAGCTCTGGGAATGAGGCAACGATAATTATGAGGGAAAGTAGCCCAAGCGTATAGTGTATGTTCTCCCATCTCATGCGACCTTACAAATCGTATCTATGATACGCTTGATCAGATCCTTTAATTAGAAACATCAAGTCATAATAATAAATGGTGTAAAGAATCATGTCGTACTTTCTAGCACCAATATAGATTTCGGTCATTATGAGAATATCAAGTACATAATCTGTCATAATGAAAGTATCGTGCAAAAGTGTCCTAAGGTCTGACACATCAAATGGGGACGCGTCATCGGTGTTCATGATGTCAAACTCTAACTATCGATACTCAACGACACTGACGGTGGTCGACACCCAAATTTGACTCGGACGCAAAGTATCGACTAACGGTCCAAAGAC
Source organism: Iris macrosiphon (assembly GCA_036927795.1). Lineage (NCBI taxonomy): Eukaryota > Viridiplantae > Streptophyta > Magnoliopsida > Asparagales > Iridaceae > Iris > Iris macrosiphon. The sequence continues at coordinate 171,121,891 of JAYESA010000005.1, read as the reverse complement.
GACAATAATACTATACGCACAAGATACATATAAAATAAAGAATTAAAATACATATTGGCAAGGTACACTTTTCTCTTTTCAGATGTTGAGGATATGGAACTGGTATAGAGTCCGGGTCCAGAGAGCCAAAAGGTGCTACGAAGAATCATTTTTTTTAGCTAATTAATTATGGGGCTAAACAAGCTCTCTCTTACATAAAAGAAAATGTAATCATATACATGTACTACTGGGATATAACCCTACACTGGTTATTATATTATATTTTATTCTCCAAAAGTAATACTTAATCACAATGACACTCATAAACCATTCATTTCCCTACCTATGCTCAAGAATTACAACTCAATATAAAACCATCATTCCCATATTCTAACTCTCATATATTTAATTCACCCAATATGTGATAGTGTTCTCCTTTAATAATATTTATACCCTGTCATGACCCGCACCCGATGTAAGGATGCAAGTCGGAAACAACGTCCAACCTACGCCGCAGAATTGACTGTAGAACACGGTCTGGGTAAACTATCTAGCAATATAAGGAACCACCAATAATAACAATATACTCAATCACAGATCTAAGATAGAAACGAGCACGAATATGATAACGAATAGAGATAGT